>ML407429.1:0-53944 GCA_005239525.1 Nicotiana knightiana | reverse complement strand
GGGGGGGGGGGTAATTTGTAAGAATGTTGGGAGAGTTAGTTTTCCCAACAAATGACCAAACATAAAATGTTAGTCAAAAAATGAATAGATAGTCTGCTAACACCTTATCGTAAAATCCTGGTACTCTACTGTATATGGGATTTCTGCAGTGACTTATGATAATGATTATCTTTCATAGAAATTTGTTTTTTTTTTAATGAATGATTATCAGGTGTGCTTTTTATATTATTGATTGACTTATCAATGCTCTCTCTTTTTCGAATTGTCACTCACCTTTTTAGCATACTCTATACAAAATGACTTTACTACTTCTTGTACTTTCTTAAAACTTCTTCCAAAATCCAATGGTCCTTTTCTTTTTTTTTTCATTCTTAGTTACATCTTAAAAAGAGGATTAAACTAAAGCAGATAGATCGTTAAAGATGTTTTATTGGATGAAACAAACTAAAAGTTAGCAGCTTTTTTATCTTAAAAAATCATGGTCTTTTTTCTTTTTGGCCCATGTTTTGACTTGATCTTTTCTTGATTTAAAATATCACGTAAAAGATCGTGTCTTTGCCCAATGGAAAGTACCAAGTTACGTGTCATTTAGGTTTTACCATGTACAAAACCCTTAAGTTTGAAACCATTTCATAATATAATAAGACTATACCCTCCTTTTGTTTTTGAACTAAACCATGAACATTAGCCATGTATCAGAGGAGAAGCAGAATTTTTCTCTGCGTTAATCATCTGATATATGCTCCATATATATTGAGAATTATATGCAGGGACCGATTAAATATGTTTGAAGATTTAACTGTGAATTCAGTAACTATAAGATTCAAATCCTTGCTCCGCATATCTGACTATATGGAAGTAAAGTGTTATGCTACTTCTAAGTATATATGCTCCAACTTTTCAGCTGCAACAACTATCTGGCAAAAATATGATTATGTGTCTAAATGGATCTTTTAAGTCTGAGAATCTAGATATGTCTATCACTTTTACCAAATACGTATTTTACAGTAAAACAACACCTCTAAAAAGAGTATTGTTTTTATCTTGAGAATTATTTTTATGACTCACAGGAATCTCTCTTTGATATTCGAATCAACACCTATGACCTACACAATAAGGAACCTTTAGTAATTAGGCAAAGACCGTCCTTCAATCATTTGAATAATTACGTGCGTTTTGTCATGGGCGGCTTTCCGGCCCATGACCCCTTGGACGCGCCTCGTGGCGTCCTGGCAAGCCTCTCAACACTTAGCGTCACAGACGGTCCCGTGGTTTTGGTTGCGCCAAGTGACAAGTGTGCATGTGCCTCTGTCGCCCCACCGATATCCCTCGCTAGAACCCAGCCACATGCAGCTACCAACAACACCGCGTGTGCAGATCGTGATGCCAAAGACAAAGTTGCTGACAACGGACCTGTTTCTACCTTGTAGAAAACTAAGTCCTTCTCATTGTAAATCTATAGTAGTTTTATTCCATGCACTTTCATTATGTGCCTCTAGCTTAGTTAGGTCAAGTCTTGTAACTTTAGTTTATTTTTTTAAGCATTATTAGGGGGAATCAAGCAATCAAAAACTTTCTAGCAAGCAATTCTCTGTACTGGTGTCTCTCCCCCTCGACACCGTGTTGCTTTCTTTTGTAATAACTTTAATTAATGCAATCAAGCTTTCTTTCAAATCTCATTACTGTTCTCTCAATTGTTCTTGACATTGATTTTCCCGTACGACACTGACAATTTCGTTTAGCGTACGGAGGGGACCTCAGTTGGCGGACAGCAAGTGCACTGACATCAGTTGCTTAGCCTTACGTCGCCCTTCCAAGGAATCTCAGGAAGGCGCCGCGTAACAGTTGGTATCAGAGCCTAGGCTCGACATCGAACGAGGGAACGCATTGCCATTACCACCATTTCTGACCATGGTGAATCATGCGGACTGCATTGCGGCCCTTGAAGAGACGGTTGACGTATTACGACCCATCGTAAATACGATGCATGCAGTACAAACCAGCCTAGTGCAAAGGTTGGAAAACCTGGACCGCAGAATGCTCTAGGCCAAAGTTGACATAGAAAACATCAATCGCGACTCTGAAGGAGACCGACAAATGGTGACCACTGAGACAACCAAAATTTTTGGTAAATTCGAGGGCCTCCAACAGGAGCGTGCTGAGGATTTAGCCTACAGGGCACAAGAGGCAGATAGGGTGACTGCCATACATCAAACTATAGACAACTTGATAGGCCAGCTCAACGTTGTCAATGCTGCTCTACAGGGATTGCTTCGAGGAGGTGGAAACTAAATCGGGAGTGCTGTGAACCTCGCCCCTGTAGCACAAAAACTGAAAATTCCTGAGCCAAAGCCATACAATGGAGCTCGGAACGCTAAAGAATTCAAAACTTTCATCTTTGATATCGTGTATTACTTTGATGCCGTGGAAGGCCTAGAAGAAGCCAAAAAAGTAGCAACTGCTGCCATATATCTTCATGGTGATGCTAAGCTCTGGTGGTGAGTGAAGTACGAAGCCATCAGGGCCGGTGAAGATGCTCTAGAGACATGGGAAGAACTGAAGGCAGCCATACGCCTACAATTCTTCCCCCAAAATGTTGAGTACAATGCAAGGAGAAAACTACGTGAGCTCCGCCAGACTAGATCAGTGCGGCTGAACATCCGTGACATGGGGGACAAAGACAAGCTCTTCATATTCCTAGAAGGGTTGATACCTTATGCCCGCATGGAGCTGCAAAGACAAAGGGTAGATACCCTACCCAAGGCGATCCAAGCAGCAGAATGACTTGGGGACAATCAAGTGGAAACTCGGAAGGATAGGCCTCAACCGCCTGCCCGAGCGGGATACAAAGGAGTCCAGCCTAACAATGGTGGCCCTAGCAGAAGTGGGGGAGATCATAGTGCATCCAAATCTAAGGTTCCTTCCTTAGGAAGCAACAGTGCTGCGTCAAACAACAATGATCGAGGGAGAAAGCCCCTTTCAGGATGCCGTAATTTCGGCGGGCCACATTGGAATAATGAATTCCCACATGCAAAGATGAACGCCCATCAAGCTTTTGATGATGGGGCGGATGACGAAGCAGATGATGCAGAACAGACCGAACCAGTAGGTGCCTTCAATGCAATTGTTGGTTTTATTTCTGATGCATTAGCGGGAACCGGTGCTGGTATCCATAAGAAGAAGGACCCTTGCCCAATCACCAAGAAAGGGAAGAAGAAGATGAATGAGAGGAGTCCTCTTAAACAAGAAAGGACCTTGATGTTCGTAGAACTGGAGGTGAATAGTACACCCATTCGAGCGATGATAGATATGGGTGCTACCCATAAATACTTGGCCTCAACTCAGGTGGAGCATCTTGGTATAGTTTTAGGAAAGGGAAGAGGTCATGTCAAGGCTATCAACTCACCTCCTCAGCCAGTGGGTGGAATAGCCAAAGAAGTACCAATGAAGATGGGTCCTTATGAAGGAAAATTCAACTTGCACGTGGTGATCATAGATGACTTCGAGTTGGTAGTTGGGCTGGAATTCTTGAGGCAAACCAACACCATGCCCGCACCATGTGCACACATGCTTCTGATGATGGGAGCAAACGGGGCCAAGCCTTGTATTATCCCATGCATGCCCATGAAGATGGCCGCTGAGAACATCTCGGACTTGCAGCTGAAGAAGGGAGTCAAAAGACATGAACCTACCTTCCTGGCTACCCTATGCATTGAAGAGGTAGAACGCTCATCGGGTCCCATTCCTAGACCCATAAAGGAGCTACTACTGGAGTTTGAAGACGTCATGCCATAGGAGATTCCAAAGCGACTCCCGCCTAGGCGCACTGTGGACCATGAGATTAAGTTGGTGCCGAGTGCGAAGCCACCTGCCCGGGCACCTTATAGAATGTCACAACCCGACCTCACCGAGCTTCGGAGAGAGTTGACGGAGATGCTAGACACAGGGATCATTGTACCCTCCAAGTCCCCATATGGGTCCCTTGTGTTACTCCAAAAGAAACATGATAGTAGTCTACGACTCTGTGTCGATTATCGGGCTCTAAACAAAACAACTATGAAGAACAAGTATCCCATTCCGCTCATGGTAGACTTGTTCGATAGATTGGGGGGTGCGACAGTGTTCACGAAAATTGACCTGAAGGCAGGTATTGGCAAGTTCGAATTGCTGAGGGTGATGAACACAAGACGACCTGTGTGACAAGATATGGGTCGTTCGACTTCTTAGTTATGTCGTTCGTCTTGACTAACGCTCCAGCCACATTTTGCACCTTGATGAACCAGGGCTTCCGAGAGTACATTGACAAATTCATGGTGGTATATTTTGATGACATTGTGGTTTACAACCAAACCCTAGAAGAACACCTTGAGCACTTGTGGAAGGTCCTAGCCCGACTGCGGGAGCATGAATTATACGCCAAGCTATCCAAGTGCTCTTTTTCTCAAAAACAGATCAAATTCCTCGGACATGTTATTGAGGAAGGGCGGATCAAGATGGACCAGCAAAAGATCTAAGCTATCACAAATTGTCCGCTGCCCAAGGATATCCACACCTTGAGGGCGTTCCTTGGCCTATGCAATTTCTATCGGCGATTTGTGAAGAATTACTCCCTCATCGCAGTGCCATTGAGAAAACTCTTCAAGAAGTTCACGCCTTGGGATTGGGGACCCAGGAGAGCGGAGGCCTTCAACGCATTCAAAGCGGCTATGTCTAGTATCCCCGTCTTTGCCCTCCCTGACTTGACCAAGCCATTCGAGGTACAAACGTATTCTTCCGACTATGCTCTTGGCCAAGTCTTACTACAATATGGGAATCCTGTAGCATACGAGAGCCGAAAGCTGAAAGATGCAGAGCGACGCTATGCCGCCCACGAGAAAGAGTTATTGGATATCATTCATTGCCTACGCCTTTGGAGGCATTATCTGTTGGCAATACCGTTCGTGGTCAAGACAGACAACACAATTGTTAGGCATTTCATGTCCAAGCCGAAGCTGAATGGCCGACAGGCCCGGTGGCAGGAACTCCTAGCAGAATTTTACTTCAACCTGGAGTACCGAAGTGGGAAGACTAATCATGTTGCTGCTGCGCTCAGTCGGACAGCTGACCTAGCATCAGTGTGCCTACTCGGCACCCTAAGGGGGAGCAAAGTAGCTACCACCATAAAAGACCAGATAAAGGATCTACTTATCAAGGATCTTGCTTCACAGTATTTGGTTGATCTAGTAGGACAGGGAAAAACTCGCCAGTTCTACATGGAGGATGGTTTCCTGAAGGTAAAAGGGAACCGACTTTATGTTCCTAAAGGAGGAGATATGAGAAACTCTTCTGGCAGAATGTGACGACACTCTGTGGGACGGCCAACCCGGTAAAGAACGCACCATGGCATTACTTCGTCGTGCATATTATTGGCCTCAAATGGTCGATGACGTCGCTCAGTATGTGAGGACTTGTCTAGTATACCCGAAGGACAAGTCCGATCGCTTGACACAAGCAGGACTCTTGAAACCACTAGTTGTCCCAAAGAGACCTTAGGAAAGCGTGTCTTTGGATTTCATCACCGGATTTCCCAAGGTCGAAGATCTCACAACTATCTTGGTTGTGGTGGATCAGTTTTCCAAGTATGCCACCTTTATTTCCGCACCACAATATATATCAGTAGAAGATACAACTCGACTGTTCTTCTCTCATGTCGTCAAATATTGGGGCCTGCCCAAAAACATCGTTAGTGACCACGATTCACGCTTCACTAGAACTTTTGGACACAACTATTTAAGTGCCTCGGGTCAAAATTGAGTCATAGCTCAAGTTTTCACCCGCAATCTGATGGCCAGACGGAACAGTTCAATGGAATGTTGGAGGAATATCTTCGCCACTTTGTTATTGGATCGCAGAAGAATTGGGTGAAGCTTCTGGATGCTGCTCAACTGTGTTTCAATTCACAAAAGAGATCTAGTACAAACAAAAGCGCTTTTAAAATTGTTATTGGGCAGCAACCACTACTCCCACACACCCTGAATGCACCAAACATGTCAAAATCTCCTTGTTTTTCCAGCTTCTCAAAAGAATGGAAGCAAAATTTGGAGATAGTGCAGAGCTATCTTGTCAAAGCCTAAAAGCGGATGAAGAGCCATGCTGCCCAGCTGATCAGTGGTAACTTCCCGACCGGCCTTCACACGGTAGTAAATGCATGACTGGCCGGCCGGCCTAAGCTCGATGGTAAATGAATAGGCATGACTTCTCAACCGGTGGTAAATAATGATACATAACTGCCCAACCGGTGGTAACTGCCCGACCGATGGTAAATAAGTCGATTATCACCCAAAGAAGTATCAGTATATCCTTAAAAGTGAATGGAAGGGAAGGAAATAAATTTTATATTCCGTTGCTTTACCTATTGCCACCGTCCCTATCCTTTCTCCAAGAAACATTTTGATTCATGCCACATATATTAATGAATGTATGGGTCACACTTTTTCTAAGCCAAAAGTTGCCACGTGAGGTTATTTAACTTTATCCAAAGATTTTTAATTAATCTCCTATTAAATTCATTAATTGCCCAATTATCCTCATAATTAAGAATTATATCAAATCACTTAAAATACTACTATTAAAATATTACAATATTAATAAATCATGGTACCATATAAAATCAATACATACACTATTAATTCATTAAAACATCCATGTAAAAATACATATATTTTCTCACTTCTAATTTTTCTAGTCTCATATAAAGAGTACAAATTTTCGTATGCTTAATTCTTAAAATGTTAGAAAGATAACCTTCTTTTCTTGTAAGAAAATAATTTCTATATTTACAATAAAGAAAATCTTATAAACCTTCTCATATTATGTGTATAATTTAAAGCATATTCGAAAGTAGTAATATTAATAACTATATAAAATCATATTTATCAAACATTTTTTTTTTACAAAAATGTTCCACTCCAAAAACCAATATCAAATGTATAACGATATCAAGGTTGTTATACTTAGGTCTTATAATAACATAGTGATAAATCCTCTATAATCTCATGAATTGTCTTAATCCCTTGAAGCTCATATGGATTATTACGACTTATCCTACTATTAAAGTACGGGATGTAACAAACCACCCATATGGATGAAAGGTTTTGTGTCACCTAATATTCACGAAGACACACCCTATACCATATCCAACTACATAACCTATGATAAACTAAATCCACAACATCAAGCCTACATTGCAAAAACTTCAATTGTTACAGAAAAAAAGATTTATTTTGAAGCCTTAAAAGACCCAAGATGGATAAATACTATGAAAGATGAAATTGAAGCTTTACAGAAGAACCATTCATGGGATATTAAATCACTACCAGCTGGAAAAATACCTATAGGCTGTAAGTGGATCTATAAAGTAAAACACAAATCTACAAGAGAAATTAAAAGGTTCAAGGCAAGACTAGTTGCCAAGGGATAAAGTCAACAAAAGGGGATAGATTATCACAAAATATTTTCTCCAGTTGTAAAGATGAAAATAGTCAAAACAATCCAAACACTTGCTGCACAGAAGAGATGATTCATTCACCAAATGGATGTATATAATGCATTCCTACAAGGTGATCTTAATGATGAGATATATATGGAATTGCCACAGAGATTTATGACTCAGGGGGAGAGTAAATCAGTATTTAGACTCATTAAATCACTTTATAAACTAAAGCAAACTCCTAGACAATGGAATGCAAAACTTTCAGAAGCACTACATAGAATGGAGTTCAAAAAAAGTCAGTATGATCACAGTCTGTACTTAAAACATACTCAACAAGGTATATAAGTTTATGTTGATGATATGCTCATCACTTGAGATACACTTACTCTGATTCAAGACACAAAGGACAGACTTGCACAAGCATTTAAAATGAAGGATCTAGCTGAATTGAAGTTCTTCCTAGGAATTGAGTTTGCAAGGACAACTTAAGGTATACTAATGCATCAAAGAAATTACACTTTGGAGCTTATTTCTGAATTGGGATTAAGTGCTGCTAAACCAACATCTTCACCTATGGATATCAATGTCAAATTGAACACAAAAGAATATGATGATCATTTGGCAAAAACAGGAACTGACACAGCTGTTGATCCTCATACTGATCAAATGTCTACCAGAGATTAATTGGAAAACTACTATATTTAAATATGTCTAGACTGACATTTCATATGGGGTTCAAACAGTAAGTCAAAATTTACATTAGCCAAAGAAATCACACATGGATGCTGCTATAAGGATTGTCAAATATGTGAAGAAGAAACCAGGAAAATGCATTCTACTATCAATCAATAAATCAGAAGGAATAACTGCATACTGTGATGCAGACTGGGCAACTTGTGCTTATTCAAGAAATTAATGACAAGGTACCTCATCAAACTAGGTGACTCTTTAAATTTATGGAAGTCAAAAACATAAACCACCATATCTAGAAGTTCTGCTGAAGCAGAATACAGAAGTATGGCAACAAGTGTTGCAGAACTAGTTTGGATATTAGGACTCACAGAAGAGTTAAAGGCTGAGGTTAAGCTACTAATTGTGATTTACAGTGACAGCAAATCTGCAATACAAATTACAGCCAATCTAGTCTATCATGGAAAGACAAAACATATAGATATATATAGTTATTTTATAAGGGAGAAAATAGCTCAAGTCTTGTATCAACTCAATACATCTATACAAAAGAACGACCTGCATACATTTTAACAAAGGGATTAAACAAGGTGCATCATTAGTATCTTACATCTGAGCTAAGAGTTCTGAACAACTTCACTAAATCCTAGCTTGATGGGGAGTGTTCAATACTGAAGCTGCATTGTATAAAAGTTAGGGACTGAACGTACAAAAAGAAACTTGTACTGAAATTTGGAAGTTAGTTATTACCTACCCTATAGCAGTAAGGGAGATGTAATTCTGTAGAGTAGTTTGATCATGTATATATACTCATGATCAGTACATTTTATGTAATTAAGTGAAATAACATAAAAAGCAATACACTCTCATGTAAGATTGCATATAGATGTTCATAACACGTGGCGTAAGACAATAACAATCCTAGAAAGATTTTTTTGTGTTTAAAATTTATTTACCTGTCAAAGATCAGATCTAAGACGTACCTAGCTAAGAGAGTCTCGTTTAAAAAATTCTTCAATAGTGCGAAGACTCTATGTGTATCCACACTGAGACTGATCCTTGCTATAAACTCTCTGATCAATGAAACACGGGAACAAATTGAATGAAAATATTGTGTTGAATTCTTTTTTTAAAAATCTCAACTCAAAGGCGAAGAACAAGAAACACTTTTCTTGTAATTGTATTCTCTCTCGGCTTTGATTGCACTCTCACTTTCACAAAATGATTTTTCTTCTCAAGATTTACTACGGAAAATTTTCTCCATCACCCTTTACATAGCATTACCTATAAACCCTTTCCTATTCCGTTGAGGTAGTGATTTACTTAGGGTAAAAGTTTAGTTCAAAAATAAACTTATGGAAAATTGAATCACGTTCCCCTGAGTAACGCGAGTGCCGAAGGTATTTTATGGACTTTCCATAAGTCCAATTCCAAATTAAACACCACAAAGGTTTTTCAATGAAAATGTATATCCCATTCCTAATAGGAAGTACGTGTATGTCGTGGTCCTTTTGTGGACTTTCATCTCCAATTCCAGATTGGTAAGGGTGAATTATCCAAATCAAAAATTTCAATTTGGTCACAATATTAATTATATTCTCAGTTCTAGAAAAGAATATAAAAATATTTTATTTTGACTATAACTAAATTTATTTGACTAATTAAATTTTTTAATTTAATTATCAAATAATAAAGTAATTAATCCTTTAGCAAAGATTAGAACACTCATTAGTGTGCGACTCCATAGGTTCAATACTAAACCGATAGTAAATTAATCATATCAATATACTAATTAAGGGTGGCATCTAGCAACACTCCTTAACGACCGTATAGAATGAAGTGTACAATTTACTTTCAAAAACCAGTAGAAGAATAATGTAGTAAATCCTTCTGTCTTTATTGGTCTAGGTCACCCTAAGATATGGTTCAACTGTCAATATGTAACGACCCGATCGGTCGTTTTAATAATTTAAGTCTCGTTCGGTGGCATAAGGTCTTGAGCAGCTTCGTATTATGTGTATTGACTTGCGTGCGTGGTCAAATTCAATTACCGGATGATTCGGTGTCAAATCAGAAGAATGATTCTAGTTTTGGAAGCTTAAGCGGTAAGAGTTGACTGAAATTTGACTTTTGGGTAAACGTGTAGGACCCGCAATTCTCACAGTCGGGACCATGATGACGCCTAACATCACACTTGCTAGGCAAGCCAATGTTAGAGGTTATTTAGCCAATTCTCTTACATTTAGGTGATTATCAGTAAACAATTATATTAAGTCGAAATGAACGCGTAAATAAGTAAATAACGACATTGAATATATACTATTACTACCTAGAATCCGGAGTCACAATTCACGAACACACTATGATTTTTCTACAAACATTTGTCTGAAAGAAATTACAATTGTTTGGAAAATAAAGAAAAACAGTAAGTATAGAAGTGTAGAAGGGGACGCCAGGGCCTGCGGACGGCAGCAGGACTACCTTGGGTCTCCGAGTTGTATAACCAGTTGCCAACCTCTCAATCAGCCACTACCTGCTCAATAATATATAAGGAATACAGAGTGCAGTATCAATACAATTGACCCCATGTACTGATAAGTGCCGAGCCTAACCTCGACGGAGGAGTGACGAGGCTACGACGAGACACTCACAATATAAGTTGTATACAGTGAATAATAATACATAAAATAAAGCAGAATAATGTATAAGTAGTAGCTTGCAGGAATGAATACAAAATTCAAAGTGTTTCATCAGTATTCAGCTATAACCAATCCTTAAGTGAAATGAAAAAACTACTGAATAACTTACACGGTCGAAGAAAACATGTAAACACATCAACTGTTACGGCGCGCAACCCGATCCCACCATACATATCAAAATCCACTTTTATTTCTTCTTAATAACACAAATAAAAAAAATATAAATAAAGTATTGCGACGCGTAACTCGATCCCACCATATGATAATAAACACAACCACGATTCACCCTTATATCACCACATTGCGCGCTTATTACACCTGTTGCGGCGTGCAACCCTATCCCACCATATAATAGCAATTCACCCTTATTCCTTCTCAATATATCACCATTATTTCACCTGTGGAGGTGTGCAACCCAATCTCACCATATTCATATCAATTACACAGGATGTATAGAAGTTTCACAAAATTAACACAAGGCCTTTACTAAGCCTTATAATCAATAAAACCCTACACAAATAAAACTACTCAGCGAGACCAAACCAGGATATCAGAAAAAATACCGATAAGAACAGCTTAAGAAAATAACGGGGAACAATGAATCAACGGGACAACAAATATCTTCAACAAGGGGAACACAATATCTAACAGGTAGCAATTAGGCATGGAATTACAAGTAGATATGTAACAATTAAATCAGGGAAGAAACAAATACAAAGAGAACGAAAAAAAAGCAGGCAAAACAGATACATTGGCAGCGCATAGGTACTCGTCACCTTACATATACGTCGCTCACATGATTTTTCGTATAGCAATTAAGGCATAGATTCCTAATCCCTCAAGTCAAGGTTAGACGCAACACTTACCTCGATCCACAGACCACTCACTGCTCAATTACTGTCTTTCCTCTAGATTCCACCTCCAAACCACTCGTATCTAGCCATAATTAACTTAATGGCATCAAATATTGCTAAAGAAATCAATTTCAATACATAAATTTAGGTTTCCCAAACATTCCCCCAAAAAGTCAAAAATCGAACTCGGGCCTGCTTGGTCAAAACTCGAGGTTCGGACAAAAACTCATTCATCCATTCACCCCCGAGCCCGAATATGTAACTAGTTTCGGAATCCGACCCCAAATTGAGGTCTAAATCCCCAATTCTTCCTAAATCCCTAGTTTTCTACCATGAAAGAACAAAGATTAGGGCTAGGAATTCAATAGGTGATGTTAGAAATGGAAGAAAATGAGTTAAAGAGTGCAAACCTATGATTTGGTGTTGAGTCTTCCCTTCAAAATCACTTCTAGGTCGAGTTCTAATGAAAGAGTTGTGAAATTTTGGGAAAAATCTTGTCACTGTTCTGTTTTTAGTCACAGGCGTCAGGCATTCTTTGTGTTCGTGAAGGGCCTGCCACGATCGCGAAGCAGCGGCTCAATTACTCTACCCGTTAGCCAAGGCTTATTCTCACCAGCCTACGCGTTCACGAGCCATGTGACGTGTTCGCGATGAGTATGGTCACTTCCCTTGCCCCAGGTCCCATGTCTTCGCGTTCGCGATAGACTGGTTGCGTTCGCGAAGGGTAATGCCCCCGTTGCTCCGTGTTTGTGACCTAGTCTTCACGTTTGCGAAGAAGAATTTTCCACACAGTCTAGTTCACTCTTCGCGTACGCAAGACTTCCTTCGCGAACGCAAAGAAGAAAACACCAGATGAAAGCTACAGCAATAAAACCAGATTTTCTAAGTTCAAAACATCCCGTAGCTTATCCGAAACTTACCTGAGCCCTCAGGGCTCCAAACCAAATATGTACACAAGTCCTAAAACATCATACAAACTTGATTGCACAATCAACTCACCAAAATAACCACTAGAACTACTAATTTAGCACCAAATTGAATGAAATTTTCAAGAAAGCTTCAAAACCTCTATTTCCACAACCGAATGTACGAATCACGTCAAACCAACTTTGTTTCTGACCAAATTTCACAGACAAATCTTAAATATCATAATGGACCTGTATCGGGCTCCGGAACCAAAATACGGACCCGTTACCAACAATATCCAGCATTAACCAAATTCTTAAAACTATTAGATTTTTAATCTTTCAGATTTTAACAAAAATTCATCTCTCGAGATTGGGACCTCGAAATTTGATTCCGGGCACACGCCCAGGTCCCATATTTTATTACGGACCAACCGAGACCGTCAAAATATGGGCCCGGTCTGTTTACTCAAAATGTTGACCGAAGTCAACTAAAATCAACTTTTAAGGCAAAAATTATTATTATCGTCATCTTTCAACATAAAATCTTTCTGGAAACATACCCGGACTGCGTACGAAAATTGAGAAGGGTAAAAAAATGAGATTTTTTAAGGCATAGGAGCGCAAAATCGAGTTCTAAAACATAAGATCACCTTTTGGGTCATCACAGAAATGCTCCAGAATGAGTTTTGGATGATTTCAACAGCTTTGTATGGTGATTTTAGACTTTAGGCATGCGTCCGGATTTAGATTTGGAGGTCCGTAGGTTAATTTGAAGCATCTCGGTGAAAGTTTGAAAAGTTGAAGTTTGGAAGGTGGAACGGCCCGGCCAAGAGTTGACTTTGGTGATGTCGGGGTCAGAGTGTGATTCTAATAGTTGGAAGAACTCCTTCGTGTCATTTGGGACTTGACTGCAAAATTTGACGTCATTCAGGGTTGATTTGATAGGTTTCGACACTAGTTTTAGAAGTTGGAAGATTTAAAAATTCATAAGTTCGATTGATGGTGCGATTCGTAGTTTAGATTTTGTTTGATTTGATTTGAGAACTCGAGCGAGTTCGTGTTAGATTATGAAACCTGTTGGTATGTTTAGACGGGGTTCCGGGGGCCTCGGGTGAGTTTCAAATGGGCTACGTGCCATTTTCTTCTATTTTTGAACTGCTGTTATTCTATCAGGTTTCCTTCATCGCAATCGCGTCACTTCCTCCGCGTTCGCGTAGTGTAATTTTGGAGGATGAATTAAGTGTTCTTCGCATTTGCATAACTCCTTCTGCGATCGCGGAAGCCTGCCTTTCCCTCCTTCACGTCCGCATTCTTCCTCTCGCGTAGGTGTGCCATCCCATCCTGCACATTCGTTTACTCCTTCAAGCGTTCGCGAAGAGCAATTATTGGACCATAAATTTTCCTCTCCGTGTTCACGAGCGCCCAGTCATTTTCGCGAAGCACATCTTTGCAGCCCTCACTTTTTATTCTTCTGGAACACGATCAGTCTTCCGCATTCGTGATGCTTTGATGCCTGGGCAGATATATTTCTCTGTTTCGAGGGTAAGCCATTTTTACCATTTTGGAGTTTTTGAGCTCGGCTTTTGAGCGATTCTTTGTGGTTTTTTCAGGCAAATCGATTAGGTATGTGTTCTTCACCTATAATTTATTATATTCCATAAATTTATCTTTATATTTATAATTTAATTAGTGTTTTTGAGTGAGAAAAATGGGGATTTTCAAAGAAAATCATCATTTGGGAAACGAATTGGTATCGAAATTTGATAATTTTAGTATGGTTGAACTCGTATTGGAATGGCTGTTCGGATACGATTCTACCGAGCCTTATGATGGCCGGGTATGTTTTTACCGAGTCCTCTACGAGGCCGGGTATGATATGATGACGATGATGCGCAGAGAGGCGGATGTTATGAAAAGATTATATATATATACACGCATTTCATGTCACTATCACTCAGAGGCACTCAGATGCTACAGGTTGTATCTCCTACATCTCTTTACATTACTGTTCTTAGTTATGCTATTCTTCCTTACATACTCAGTACTTTATTCGTACTGACGTCCCTTTTTCTTGGGGACACTGCGTTTCATGCCCGCAGGTCCCGATAGACAGGTTGACAGTCCTCCTAGTAGGCTATCCGCTCAGCGGAAGGTGTTGCTGCACTCCACTTGCTCCAGAGTTGCCTATTTGGTCAGTATGATTAGGACATGCATTGTCTGGTATGGCGGTGCCTTGTCCCGACCTTTATGTTATTTATGTACTCTTAGAGTCTTGTAGACAAATGTCAGGTATATGGATACTTATATGGCCTTGTCGGCCTATGTTTTGAGTTTACGAATGATCATGTCAGCCTTGTAGGCGCGTAGGTCACATGTATAAGTTTCTATATCATGTTAGGTCGTCCTATGACTATAATTACCTTATGTTTTATTTCGGTTATCTCATGATGGCATTTTTGGCCCATTTACCCATGATAGTACGATGAAAAAGATATGTTACGTTGGTACTCGGTCGAGTAAGGTACCGGGTGACCGTCGCGGCCCATAGGTTGGGTCGTGACGGAAGTGGTATCAGAGCAGTTCTGTCCTAGGGATGTCTACAAGCTGTGTCTAGTAGAGTCTTGTTTATTGGTGTGTTGTGCACCACACTTATAAGCAGGAGGCTACAGGGCATTTAGGGTTGTCACTCGTTTTTTGTTACTCAAGATCGTGTGGTAGAGCTCAGTCGTAAGAACTCAATTTCCTAAATTCTATCTTATTCATTATACGACGATGCCTACATCTTGAAAGACGATTGGTCAGATATTGCAATGTGGCGTTGGAAGAGTTCAGTAAGAGGAACTCAATTTTTCATCATGCTTATGACGAGTAAATGTGAGGTCTTCAGCAGATTATGTGTATACTAAGACGTGTAAGTTTCTTTGTCGGGAGCCGTAATAAATGTATATCTATCCACCCATTTGGTAAAGAAAAAATAACAAGAGAATCAAAAGGTAGATACAAGTTTCAAAAGTAAAAAAAAAAAACAAGGTGAAGAAAGGTACGAGGTACCCAGTTAGTCAAGACTATCAGTATTTACAATTGAGATAGAGAAATATAAGTATTCTGGGTTACCTTCAACAATAATAGAGGTATGTACAATTGTCCACACCCGTCTCAGTTATATCATATGGGTGCTAACAGATATAGTTTAAGAGCAGGAAGGTTATTCGGATCCCACTGGGGTTAGAGTAACCCAAAATTGTGGATTGATTGTTATCATTAGCTAACATTTAAGAAAGATAGTGAAAATGTGGTAATAAATCTCCTTGTAAGAGACCCATATGGTGGACTCTATAATAGAACAGTTAGATATGAATACTAGAATGTTCAGAAATTTCAGAAGATAGGCAAAGGAATCCTAGAAGGGTTAAATATTTACCTTATTATGACTCCTGCCCCTAGTAAAAGAGAGAGAGAGAGAGAATGTTAGGCGTCCCAAAGAACTAGTGAGATGAAGCAGGGGGAGCTAAAAGTTAAGGAACATTTTGTTGAAGTCTTCAGAATAAGGTGACAGACAGAAATATTAGCAGGAGAATAAGAAGAGAGTTAATGAAACGTTATGAGTAAGATGTAACAAATGGGTGATAACGGTAAATTAAAATATGACAGGGTAACAAAGTCTATAGTCAAGTGAAGGAAAGTACAAGAGGAGACATGCCTTGAGACAATAAAAGTATAAGCCCTAAAGTCATATCCTCATTTCGAGAAATCAATTGCTGAGTCCATCGTGATTACCAGAAGAAAAGGTTAGACCCCCGAGTAATAGAAATTGGTATTGGATAGTGAAAAAAAAATAGAACATGAATTAAGGATAGAAGAAATTGGTAATAGTTGACATTGTTTCAGAGTTCGTGTTTCGACAATATTAGAATGAACAATAGAAGAATAACCTTTAAAGGTTATTCAAGAAGACACTTCCCTAAAGCAAGCACTATGAGCAGAGTGAAGCTTAAGGGACTAAATGTGTCAGTTACACCAGGTGTCACCCTTGTGTGTAAGAAATTCAATTATACTTGGTGTAGAAGGGTTACCGCAAGGCGAGTAATATCTCAGTGAAGATGTGAATGCAAAAGATGAAGAGGTAAATATCGAATGGTAAAGGAAGAATGTAGTAAAAAGGTGAAAGGAATGAGATTGCATTTATTCAGATCTTACAGATATAATATGACCCCAGAACATTATGCAAGCATGATGTTGGGGAGAATCAATAAGGGTTTCGCACTTGATGATATTGTTAAATAAGTGGGAATTAACACTTGATAGATAAGGATCCCGTACGAGAGTTAAGTTAAGACAAATGGCATAACCTAAGAGGCATTACATAAAATACAGATATGAGAGTGGATCAACGGGTAGTCTGTAGTTGATTCACGAAGATCCTAGTTATGGATAGATAGGAGGATACATACAAATCAGTAGATCATACAAGATAAACGTAGTGAAACCTAGCATAGGAAATTCAGTCCCTCAGATACGACATCGTAATCCTCGAGAAATATTCAGATAGGAGTTGGATAGTAGAAGGTACCAAATAAGTGTTACAGAAATAAAAGGAGTTCCACTAGGGAGAAAACTAAAATTTCAATCCAGAAGCAACACTATGAGCACAAGGGTGTGAAGGTAAGTAACTAAGGATAATGATAGGTAAGTAAGAACATCAGAAATACCGTGGCGTATACAATGTAATAAACAGCTTTACAAGAGTCAAAGGGTCTTCCCTAAGCACTACAACGAAATACCAACTGAGGAAATAAGAAAGAAGGCTTCAACATATGCATAGCGACCTAAAGAAGAAATGGTCTTGTAACATCAGTCTCACTATAATATTGTATGCACTCCATAAGAAAGTGGCACCTATCGTGGATAATGAACGGGGAGAAGAAAAAATAGTCAAGAGTTGATAATTGAGATCATATGAGATACAGGGAAACTTCAGTATTCGCGGGTACTAAGATAAGCCAAGTATCCATGTATCAAGTGACTGATGACCAGGAAAAGTAATTGCTTTCATTTAAAGACAACTGAGAAGGCATGAAAGGAAATCTATGGTGCTAGCATGTTAAAAGGAAGGTTGCGAGTAGTATAAATAGATATGCGTAGGTCACAAGCTAAAGTATGGTATAGCAACACGATTTTAGCTAGAAGGAGTAAGGATAAGAAAAGGTGAGTGAGAAGGTTACGAGAATAACTAAGTCCTCGGGATTAACACCATTTCAACAAGAGAGCTGATGGTTTCCATAATATAAAAAGCTCAGTAAGCATGAGTGAACTAAAAGGAGTTTAAAAATAGGAGCATTTAGAAAAGATGGAATGCTACCATGGTAGTAAGTAAGGGTGTAACTGTGATAAATGATAAGAGGATGACGTTTAGGCCTTTGATTGAGTAATAATTTTGAGAACAAGGATTTCATGAACTGCACGGGATTAGAATACCCCCATAGGATGAATCACATTAGGATGCTATGAAATACAGTTATTGGAGTATAATATCGTCCCTGAGTGGATCAGGAAAATCACTTTAGATATTCCCTGATGAGACGTGAGCCCTAGTGACGATATATTACATACGAGGTTTCAAGTTATCAGTGGTAGATTATAGATCAACATTAATGTGAATCAACAATAGATGGATGAAAGTTACAAAGTATGAAATGAGATTAGGCTATCATTATTAATATGAACAGTAATAAGGAAGCATTAAATGACTTAGATTTATACATATAGGATAAGCAGGGAGAGAGTAACCTGGAGTTCGGTGGCAGGCCTCGATAATAATAAACCGAAGTAATAGTTATAGTACAGTATGACCTACCTAGTTGTGGTAAACCCATAAGCATGGATAACTGAGGCCATGAAACTAAATATAGCAATAGTCATAACTTCGACAAAGTACCAAGTGAAGAACTTTAGTACACCTATAGATACCCAGAGGAACAACTTGTCAAAGTTCTGTATATTTACCCAAAGTGAAATCTAGAGATTGGCTAAAAACAGGAGGAAAAATGAGAGAAGAGTCGCATAGACGCACATACAAGGACAAAGTCGTCTAGACTGCATGACAAAAAGTAGCAACAATTACGAGATTGGAAGAATTTCGACCACAAGTCGTGGAGTGAGAAGGTAATTCATAGTTAAGAAACGTCTAATATCTGTATTTAAGTGTTTAAATATCAAGGAAGGTTGATAAATGTGTTTCTTAATAGTTAGAACACAGGGGACGGTGATCGGAAGCCGTGAGTTCGAGTTATTTGACTTGTAGTGGAGTTTTTGTGGGCTGTTTCGTGTTGGCCTCTTGTGCTGATTTTTTATGGAGTTTTAGAGGATAAAATGTGTGGGAAAACAACACATAAAGACGGAATGGTGGGATGGTTGTTCGTCGTTATTTTTGTTAAGTGTTTTTGACACTACTTTTGTTGTTGTTTCATGTATGAAGTAATTAGGGTGTGTAGCCTGTTTCGTGATATATTGTGGATGAGATAAGGTTGGGAAATAATTCATACATGTTGTTTTTTTTTTCTTGGTGTTTTTGGTATATAGTATTGGAGGATGGACTTGTTACAGGGGAGATGATGCCCGAATTTACGTAAACGAGCTATTAGCTTAAGTTACAGACTTAGCCCTTGCTCAACACTGATTTTGAATCTCCTTATGATATGATAAATTTAGTTGACTTGTTTAAAGATTTGCTTGGAAGGTATTAGGGACTCAACTTGGTTAAGGTATGTTAAGGCTCTTCCTTCATTCTTTTGGCATGATCTAAAGTGAAACAAACGTAAACGATACGCTATTTAATAATGAATCTACTCCTTGCAACTAAGGTTGTCCATGTTTTTATATCCTTACAAAGTTATTCTAAGAAAGTATGTATGATCCTTGATTCCTAGTGAAGTTCATATTGATTGTATGATGTCCATAATGTTAATCGAAGGTACAACTACCTTACGTCACTTCGAAACGTTTACAACTTGATTTCATGAGTCCATCATGCAATATATATAGTATCTATTTTACTCTACCGAGCCGTGCTATAGTCGGCCGGGTACAACACCTATTGTGAAACCACTGATCAGTTGCTTTATCGAGCTCCACGTGCCCGGGTACGATTCTATCGAGCCTTATGATGGCCGGGTATGTTTTTACCGAGTCCGCTACGAGGCCGGGTATGATATGATGATGATGATGCGCACAGAGGCGGATGTTTTGTATATATATATATATATATGGATATTCTGAGGTTCGGCACCTCGTCATTACTCCACTGAGGTTAGTCTTGCTACTTGTTGGGTACTGCTGTGGTGTAATCATACTACACTTCTACACATTTTTGTGCAGACCCAGGTTTCGAAGTGAGTTGATCACTACCTAGTTGTGCGGATTGTTGTTGTTGAGACTCAAGGTAAACCTGTTTGCATTCGCAGGCTTCGGGGTTACCTTCTGATTTTGTATTCACACTGTTTACCATATTTCAAAACAGTTGTATTTAGAGATTTTCTAGAAAACTCTGTAGAGCTTATGACTTGTACTGTCGGTTTTGTGATTGTAAATTTTATAGAGATTTCTATTTCAAATTTTTTAGATGTTAGTTAATATTGTTGTTATTTTAGTTAATGTTAGGCTTACCTAGTCCCTAAGACTAGGTGCGACCACGACACTGACCGAATGGGAATTTAGGTCGTGACAAGTTGGTATCAGAGCTCTAGGTTCATAGGTGCTACGAGTCATAAGAGAATTTAGTAGAGTCTTGCGGATCGTTACGGAGACGTCGGTACTTATCTTCGAGAGGATACAGAACTATTACGACAGTTTCACTTCCTTCATTTCCATCGTGCGAATTTATTGATTTCGAAGTTTGAGCTTTTATCATTCTATTCTCTCACAGATGGTGAGGACACGAGCTGCAGTTACTGATGAGAGTTACCCCCGGAGCAGATGTCGCTAGGGGCAAAGGCAGAAGAGGAGCACGTGCCGCAGGTAGGGCATCTACCAGAGCAGTAGTTGAGGAGCCGCTAGTAGCTCCGATTGGGGGCAGGTACCGGAGGCGCCTGCTGTTACCCCCGGACTTCAAGTGACCTTAGCACATTTCCTAAGCATGTTTGGTACATTGGCTCAGGCGGGGTTGATTCCAGTTGCACCAGCTACTTCACAGACCAGGGGAGGAACCCAGAATCCTTACACCCACACTCTAGAGCATCGAGTTCACGTTGGTCAGGTTCCAGGTGTCATGGCGACACAACCTGTGGTTCCAGTTCAGCCCGTGGTTAGGGCAGCAGCATCTGAGGAAGAACATCTTAGACTTGAGAGGTACAAGAAGTATCACCCTCCTACCTTCAGTGGATTTGCGACAGATGATGCCCAGGGTTTTTTGGAGGAGTGTCATCGCATTCTCCGTATTATGGGTATTGTGGAGACGAGCGGGGTTGTTTTTACTATGTTCTAGGTCAAGGGAGTGGCTTATCAATGGTGGCAGGCCTATGAGTTGGGTAGCCGGCCGAGGCAACTTCACTTTCATGGGTTTAATTTTTGGAGATGTTCCTGAGAGAGTTTGTACCTCAGTCCCTTCGACATGCGAAGATTGAGAAGATGCGTCAGGGAAATATGTCAGTATCAGCGTATGACATTAGATTCAGTGATTTGGGCAGACATGCACCTGCTTCGATCACTACGGTTAGAGAGCGTGTCCACAGATTCATTGAGGGGATCAAGCATGATATTTGGTTCCGCATGGCTCAGGAGTTGGAGTCGGATGTTTTGTTTCAGCAGGTGGTAGGGATCGCTCGCCGATTGTAGGGCATGTGAAACTAGGAGAGAGAGGACAGACGAGGTCAGGAGTGAGAGGACAGGGAGGCGAGGAGACCTCATATACCAGAGAGATTTGTTGGTCCTTATTTTTGAGGCAGGGTACGGCGTGGTAGAGGTTTTGTGGGTCAGCTAGTTTAGTTTGCACTTCAGGCTTCGCTTGATGTATCAGGTACTCATGGGTCTCAGAGTACTCGTACCGCAGTTTCCACAACCGAGTCAGTAGAGGGGTTGCTTTGAGTGTGGAGATACCAGCCACATGGTGAGACATTGCCCCAGACTCCGGACAGATGTGTCACAACGAGGTATTCAGGCGAGTAGAGGGTGACCAAGAGGGGGAGGCCCGACCCGTTGATGCGTTTCATATAGTATACTTGAGGCCGATGCGCCAAATGATGTCATACATGTATGCTTTTGATTTATTTTAGAGGAGAAACACCCGTATTTTATTTTGGTTCTGCTTATCAGGGTGATTCCTCCTATTTGTTGCTCCACCTATGGGTGAGGTCATGACTTAGTATTCTATTTATGTTGTTTCCCCTGTTGGGAGATTCTATAAGTAGTAGCCATGTCTATCGTTTGTTTTTATTAATTATTGAGATTTATGATACTAGAAGTGAATTCTTGTTGTCCATTACGGTAGCTATTGATGTGATTCCTGAGTATTTTGGTTACGAGTTGTGAATTAGATGCTCTATCGGGGTGAGAGTTCAGTAAGTATTTTGATTCTATTGGCAGAATTGAGTTAGTGAAAGGTTTCAATTGGTATGATGTGTATTCGACTTGTGATTCAGAGTTGAGGATGGGAACCTCGTGATTTCATGTGATTTGATATGTTTGAGCCGAGTTGCGTGCCGTGGTGGAAGTTATATCAGGATGAGATCTTTTTGATTTTTTCATATACTTTAATTTTTCCTTTTAATTGATTTGAAGGATGATACTGATAGAGAGTTGTGCATGTCGGGCTTGTTGATATTTCTCTTATGTGTTTCTCCTTACATATTCAGTCATTTTCGTTATGTGCTTCATGAGTTTTATCTTGCGGGGTGTGTGCTCAGAGGCATTAGTTGTGACTTGTTGATCCAGGCGTATAGTTATGAGGTATTCATGTTTCTTGTATCATTGCCAGCAGTGTGGAGGTTTCAAACAGGGTTCTAACGGATATGAGGCTGTGCTGGATAAAAAATGTTATTATGGGCCTATGTGTGGTGTGTCACGTTGGGTGGTCGTACCTTGTGGGTGTAGGCATAAGTTTTTGCAGCTAGTTGAGACTGATATCGGGTGTGGATTTGGAATAGGGTCTTTTGGAGATGAACGGATGGTGAGAATTTTGACTCTTAAGGCTTACTGATGTTGGTAGAAGGGATAAATTACACTTGAGATGGTGTCGTCAGGCTTATTTGGATTTTGATGATGTGGGATCACCTTTGAGTGTATGTTGGAAGTGAGAATTCAGTGATTTGATGGTTTCGAGGTGATTCTTGACATGTTCGAGGATGAATGTTTGTTTAAGAGAGGAGGGATGTAACGACTCGGCCGGTCATTTTAAGAATTTAAGTCCCGTTCGATGGCATAAAGTCTTGAGCAGCTTCGTATTATGTGTATTGACTTGGTGCATGATCGAATTTAGTTACCGGATGATTCAGAGTCAAATCAGAAGAAGGATTCTAGTTCTGAAAGTTTAAGCGGTAAGAGTTGATCGGAATTTGACTTTTGGGTAAACAGCTCCGGAATGGGTTTTGGATGATTTCAACAGTTTCATATGGTGATTTTGGACTTAGGCGTGCATCCGAATTTGGATTTGGAGTTTCGTAGGGTAATTTGAAGCATTTTGGTGAAAGTTGAAAAAATTAAAGTTTGGAAGGTGGAGAGGTTCGACCAAGAGTTGACTTGGGTGTTATCAGGGTCGGAATACGATTCCGAGAGTTGGAACAACTCCTTTGTGTCATTTGGGACTTTCCTGCAAAATTTGACGTCATTTCGGGTTGATTTGATAAGTTTCGGCATGATTTTTAGAAGTTGAAAGATTTGGAAGTTCATAAGTTCGATACATGGTGCAGTTCATGTTTTAGAGGTTGTTTGATGTGATTTGAGACCTCGAGCGAGTCTGTGTTAGGTTATGGTACCTGTTGGTATGTTTAGACGGGGTCCCGGGGGCCTCGGGTGATTTTCGGATGGGCTACGGGCCATTTCCTTCTAGTTTTGGACTTTTGTTTTTCTGTCATCTGGTTTCCTTCATGGCGTTCGCGTCACTTCCTCTGCGTTCACATAGGGTAATTTTGAAGGATGAATTAATTTTTCTTCGTGTTCGCATAACTCCTTTCGCGATCTCAGAAGCCTGCATTTACCTCCTTCAAGTTTGCATTCTTCTTCTCGCGTTCGTGTAGGTGTGCCATCCCATCCTTCGTGTTCGCGTACTCCTTCACGCGTTCGCCAAAAGCAGTCGTTGGACCATCAAGTTTCCTCTCCACGTTCGTTAAGCACATCTTGGAAGCCCTCTTTTCTTCTTCTTCGCGAACGCGATTAGCCTTCCGCGTTCGTGATGCTTTGATGCCTGGGTAGAATATATATTTCTCTATTCTGAGGGTTAGCCATTTTCACCATTTTGAGTTCTAGAGCTCGATTTTGAGCGGTTCTTTGTGGGTTATCAAGCAAATCGATTGGATAAGTGTTCTTCACCTAGAATTTATTATATTTCATGATTTTATCTTTATTTTTATCATTTAATTAGTGTTTCTGAGTGAGGAATATGGGGATTTTTTAAGAAAACTTCCAAAATGAAAAACCATGATTTGAGGGACGAATTGGTATCGGAATTTGATAATTTTCATATGGTTGAACTCGTATCAGAATGGGTGTTCGATTTTAGTGAAATTTGTCGGGTTCCAAGGTGCGGGCATGGGGATCGACTTTTGGGTTGATATTTAGTTTCTGATAAAGGTTGAGACTTTATGATCCGGAATAGTTTCTTATGAGTTTTACTTATGCTTTAAAGTTATTTTTGGCTATATTTGAGCCTTCCGGAAGTTATTTCACCCGAGAAGTTCATTTTTGATTATCGGTCTGTCTTCTTTGAGGTAAGTATCTTGCCTAACTTCGTGCGGGGGAACTATCCTTAGATTTTGAGTCTTCTATGCTAATTGCAGTCCGTGTACTCAAGGTGACGAGTACGTGCTCGGGCTTATTTGTGAAAAGTTGGCCTCTTAGGGTTCTTAAGTCCTTGTATTCACTGAGTATGAAGTTGTTTTTGCTATGATTAAGTTTCTAGTTACTAGTTTCACTTGTACTTGCTTTATTTGAAATTAATTTCGTCATGTTCTACTCGTATTGCTTATTTGATTCTTGTGTGCCTTAACTGAAATTGTTACCTGTTCTATTTCCATGTTATCCTCCTGCTCCCTCTAATTGCTTCTCCTTAATTGAAAGTATAATTAACACTTCTATAATTGTTCATCCTTAATTGAGGTTATGATTATCTTCACGTTACCTATACTTATTGGAGTTATTGACTCGTGATATCTCCCTTGTTGTTGAACTGTACTTTGTGGGAGTGTTGTTACATATTATTTTCTCCCTCGTTGAGCTATTCTTATTATGACTAGCATTTTCTATTATGTCTATCCTTATGAATTAGTTCTTCCGTTTCTTTGAGTTGTAGAATTTCAGAGTTGATTTATTTGTCGTACTCCTGTATTATTGTCATTATTGTTGTCGTACATTTTTTGTGATGCACGAGGTTTCTTTCGTGCAGTTGTTATTGTGATGCACGAGGTTTCTATCGTGCGGGTGTTATTGGGTTGCACGAGGTTTCTGTCGAGCTATTGTTACTATTGATTTTTTCACATGCGACGTGACAAGGCGGGCTATAAATTTGTGGTTTGCGCATGTGGAGATACAAGGTGGGAACATTATTATGTACGTGTGGCAAGACAAGGCTCGCATTCACTTTACTATTGCACACGTGGCGTGACAAGGTGGGCTATGCCAGTGATTGATTTGTGATGACTTGTGATGGCCTGGGAGCATTCTTGTTGTTGATATTTGTGTAGTGGTGCACTTACCTGCGTGATTTTTATCTTGTGAAAATTGTGGAAAAATATTCTACGTGTTGATTTTCACTATACTTACTAGTTGGCATGAACTATGTTAGAACACTTGCACAAGCATACACGTAGTTAATCACTCTTATCGGTTAAGAGGATGGATCTTGATATTGTTAAGTGTTGATACATACTCTTGTTTACTTGTCTTCTATGCGAGAATGGCTCTATTGGCACGTGAGTCGTTAGTGCGGTTATAAGTTTATAATGAGGGCACAGGATGCCAAGCGTTTAGGGTTTCGGAATTTGGACCCGTGAGAAATATCGATATTCTGAGTTTCGGTACCTCGTGGAGATTATTGGCAAAAACTGATGTGAAAGTGGTCGTTTTTGTTGAGTTTTTACTTGCCTTTCCTTTATCTATGATCACCGGACTTAAATTGTGTTCCGTTCATTTTATTGTGTCATTATTATGGTGTTCCGCTGTTAGTTGTCGTTTTCCTTTCTCACTGCATTTATCATATTATTTGTCATTATGCTTGGTCTTTATATAGATATCGTACTCTGTTGTTTCTACACTTATACTTGTTCAGGTTATTTAGTCCAGTAGATGTCTTGATTGTTCCTCGTCACTGCTCCACTGAGATTAGTCTTGATACTTTCTGGGTATCGCTATGGTGTACTCATACAACACTTCGGCATATTTTTGTGCAGATCCGGGTATTTCTAAGTCAGTTGATCATTAGCTTGCTGTGCGGATTGTTGTTGTGAAGACTCAAGGTAAACCTGTTGCCGTGTTCGCAGGCTTCGGAGTCTCCTTCCAATATTGTATTCACACTGTTTACCTTATTTCAAAACAGTTGTATTTAGAGATTTTCTAGGATACTTTGTAGAACTTGTGACTTGTACTACCGATTTTGGGATTGTAAATTTTATAGAGATTTCTATTTCAAAATTTTTAGATGTTAGTTAAATATTGTTGTTATTTCAATTAATGTTAGGCTTACCTAGTCCCTAAGACTAGGTGCTACCCAACGATTGGGAATTTGAGTCGTGACACAAATACTAATAGGCGACCAACTATGTGTTCATGTCAAATATAATCGACCATTGAATGACCTAAGAAACACTTCTTTCATTCAATTGCCCTGGCCAAGGTCTTAATTTGGTCGTTGGAGCTTAAAATCATTACCACGAGTCGACAGATTCCATCTTGATCAATCACTAATTCTACAAGTATTTAATTGTACTCAATATCCTTTCAACTATCGCCCTAGGGACATAGGTGTCTAGTATCAAAGCACAATAAATAACTTGCCAATTACTATGATGATCTCAAGTCAAAGGAAACTATCACATTACATTCTTCAAGAGAATATCCTATTCAGAATCAGACTTTGAAGCCAAGATGGATTTGGAACACTTACCATGTTAGAGGACTATACAAGTGACATAGTCAAGCAATCTCCAAGTGTCATAGGGGTTCTAGCAGTTCCCCCGTACTGAGGAACCGTACAAGACTTTTTAGACCAAAGGACAAGTCTGTTCCTTCTTCGTTTTAGGTTCCTGATTCAATCTTCACCTTTCCTGAATGAAGAAAGAAAGTGAAAGAGAAGATATCAGTGCAATAGGTACAGAGGTATGAGAAATAGTCTTCGTCTGGTTCGCGCAAGAAAGTCGAGAAAACAAATATGAAGAGCACTATGCAAGCTTATAGTTAAGCAAATATGTTAAATTTATCACCACCTCAAGCAATAAAACAAAGTCGTTATGACTATGTTACTAACATAGACAACTATGAATGGTATTCATTGACAGGAGTCACCGCTTTCTAGTTATAGTTGGTACCGCCCCTGTTCACTTCAGCATGCAAGGAACACCTTCGGAAAGAATCAAAGATTTTCTCCTCTGCAAAGCTATCAATGCTTTATTCAAGATCTTTAACAGTCGATCGTTTATTCTCCCTCCCCAGTGGCTTTCGAAAGCTTGACATGAAAGAATAAAGAAAATAGGAAAAAATAATATGGGAATATTTAGCTATTTAGCTATTTAGCGTTAGAGAAAGGTGACTTGGTAAGAACAGAATCTAGAACAGAGATTGGATGAAGAATTGCATTTTCTTTAGCGGGAATGGCGCCACCTTTTTATTTAGCAACTGCCGCGCCGCTTAATAGGAATAGGATGCACTTACCGACCGGTGAAAGGCAAGAGCGGGGTCAGCCATCGACAAAGGAACACCGAACTTTACCCGTGTGAGGTCAAAGCACAATAAATAACTTATCAATTAATATGATGATCTTAGGTCAAAGGAAACTCTTACATCACATTCTTCAAGAGAATATCCTATTGAAAGTTTATGGTAATTCTAACCATTAGGAATTATCCAGTGAGTCGGTTCAATGATCATATCAATCTCTATATGCATCATCTATTCATGTGATTTAGTTAATGAGATCGACTAATTTTTATCACATAAATATTGATCTAACCGGATTAATAATGTTCAAATTAATAATCCTACGATTAAGAATAAAATTTAGATCAAATTGTAAGAGACATTAATCTCATTATCATGCTCTCCATCACGATGACAATTTTCAAAATTTAATTAAGGACCTTATTAAGTTAATCAAGCAGTTAATAATAACTATGATAAAAGAATATCAAATGACATAATCAAATAACATTCACAAAAATAAGTTCAAATAATCAAATATGAGATTGGATTTCGGGCATATCTACTATTAGGGGTGTACAAAGAAAACCGATAAACCGCACCAAACCGATAATCCGAGTCAAACCGAAAAAAAAAAATTCAATGTGGTTTGGTTTGATTTGGTTTGGTTTGGTATTAAAATAAAATCCGACCATAATTGGTTGGATTTGGTTTTAACTAAAAAAAGTCAAATCGAAACCAAATCAACCCAATAGTACATTTATATAATTTTAAAAAATATTTTATACATACTGTAATGTAATTTATAAATATTTCTTAAATTTTTTCACAGTTTTATCTTTTAACGTGTTATCTCAAGTTTAGCCTTAACATTCTTGAATGGTAAATAAATCTTAAAGCCCATAAATGTAGTAACTCAAACAAAGTTCAAATCAATACTAATGCTAACAAAAGAAATTCAATTCAATATTAGGAATGACGACAATGTTGGATAATTATTTGAGTTTTACATTGGTTTATAATGAAAATGTATAACTTAGTTTATCTTTTTCTTTAGTGCTTAGTTATGTAATTAATATTAGTACTTATTAGTTATAATTATTTTAGCATGACCTACATAGTATATTTAGATTATGTTAATTTTTATTATGGCTTATTAATTAACAATATTTATTTTATGTAATTTTATTATTTTATCTTTGTTATTGAATATTTTAGTATAATGTTATGACCTGTCTAATATTATTATGTTAGTTTCTTGACAAAAAAATTATATAGTTGTATTTTATTAGGACTTAAGAAATATTTGGAGCACAAGTTACATATTTTATGCTATGAAGATTTTACCGGAAAAAATCCGAAAACCCGAGAAAAACCGAGACTGAAAAAACCGACTTTGTTGGTTTGGTTTGATTTGGTTTATAAATTTAAAAACCCGACACCATTGATTTGGTTTGATAATTGAAAATCCGAACCAACCTGCCCATGTACACCCCTATCTATTATATCCCTAACATCTCCATCCTCTTCTCTCAAGATCATCTGATTCTCTTCTCTCTGCTTCAATCTCAACTTCTTCTTTTGTATTTCTGATTTCTTAAGTTCACACAGTTGAACACAAATCAGTTCATTTTACGTCCCATAGCTGCACGCTATTAACACGCAAACTTGAAGTCAAAAACCTACATTTTTTTCTTTTTTCATATTAGCTATTGCATTATACCTAGAAAAGTGAGAGCAGACGACATAGTCAAGTTGATTGTAGAAAATGGAGATATAATCCTAAATCAACACACACCTAATTAAACAAAGAAATAAAGTCTGGAACTTACGATTAGAAAATGTGCCAAGTTGGGAGGCTAGGCTGCATTGAGCTAACACACGACTTCCAATTTTTTTTCTTATTAAGAGATCCTAGTCCTAATCACTCTTAAACCTCTAACAACCTTGACTTGTCTGTACAAGTGTAATACACCAAATGATTGAAAAATTAGACATGTTTTAATTAATTTACTCCCACCAATTTGGAAATAATTTCAAAGGGGTCTCAAGCTCTTTCATTTTTGAAGAATTAACCTAAATAACCACCCACCTAATAGCTTAAACTAAAAATAGTCGGTGGAGATATAGTGTATGCATAATTTATGTATTATGTGTGTATAATTATGTATAATAAATATATAATTTATGTATATAGCTAGAAAAAGTAAACAATGAATATGACCGGCTATTTGAGTAAAGATCCCTTCATTTTTCTTCTTCTTTCTTCTAAACAATGACTATGCTCAAGAATTGTCTACACAAAAATAAAAAAAAATAAAAAAAAAAAGTGTCATTCAATATGCATGTGACAAGCGAGTGAAGATAGTTTTAAAATCATCCAACAGATACAAAGTACTTTCGTTGGCAACGTATTCCATTTCTAATTTGTCTATGGGAAAAAGTATGTCCATTAAGTGAAAGGATCTTTACTGTTTAGACTTGCTGTTTACTTCTCTTAGCAGATATACATTAATTATATGTTGATTATTATACAGAAGGGTATTTTGGAGTAACGGTAAAATTATCTCCGTATAATCTATTGATTACGAGATTGAGCCGTGAAAACAACCACTAATATCTGCATTAGAATAAGTTGTCTACGTCACACCATTGGAATGGTGCGGCTCTTTTCCAGATCATGTGTGAAAGCAAATGTGTTGTGCACTCGGCTGCCTTTATATATTGACATATATATATATTATGAACAACTATTTAGTGTTAGTTACCTCTTTTTAACCGGATAGAAGGATGAACGAGGAATCATCCAATAAATATGGAATCTACGGACAGTTCAAAGGCATGTTGTTTAATAGTGCATACATTAGTCACTGCAAACAGAATTCACATGTTATGTGCATATATGGCAGATTTTATTTATAGACTGTAACTTTTCTGCTTGTATTTTTATTCCCAATGTTTGATTGGTACCTACAAGAATAATATTCCTTCTCTTTTTTTCTGTTCATATAACCATTTTATTCAATCTCAAATGATTATATATGTATAACTTATAATGTTGCAAAATATACATACTGTTTCAGTTTAAGTGTCTTATTCATTGTTGAAACTATACTCATTGATAATGCATAATCCTTTTCCACCTTCCATCAAGACTTTTTGGGATATTTCTCCATCTTACCCGAATGCCCACATTATTTCTGAAATTCAGAAAGAGTATGCAATTTCACTACAATTGTTGAATAAGTTATTTATCTTATTGCTATTATTAATTAAGGATTTCTTCGTAGCTGGAACTTACCTCACAAATGCTATATTAGTAAAATAATATGACTAACAATCGAATCATAGATATCTGTGTTTTGTCATTGTATTCAACATCAAATTTTTTACTACAATAACATACAAGGTCTTTTATATGTGACTGCAAATAAACAAAGTAATAATTGTGAATCATATATGAATTAGAAAAAAGGGAAGAAGTATTTACAAGTGTCCTGGTGCTTCGGTTTACCTGTAACTTCTCAAAGGTTGGCTAACAAAGATGGAGAAAAGTTAATGCAGGCTCATACTTTATATGTAACTCAAATATATGTTATATTTTAAGGAGTCGTTTGGTATGAGGTATAAGAAGACATAGTGTTGGTATAAAAATTTAATACCACTTTAATACTTTATTTAGTTAGAAAACCTGGTATAAGTTATTTCGGGATTAAAATTGGTACTGAGATAACTTATACCTTGTAGAGGGTGGGGTAATTAGTGCCGCCGTGATAACTTATATCTTCTCCTTATAAATTATGCAATTGTCATTTTTAATACAACATACCAAACAGTGAATAAAAAGCAAGATCAGGATAACTAATCCTAATATAACTTATCCCAGCATAACTTTGTATACGACCGAAATCAGGTACGCCTGATTTCATGGGTTCGAGGGGCCGCTCCGAGCCATAGTTCAGAATGGACCAGGCAAGCCCAGTAGTTCGAACTCGAGCCTGATGACAGAGTACAAGGCTCGAAGGCCGAAGTGCACGATGAATACCGAGGCCAAGTATGACCTACCCCGACATAATACTGTTATGGGCTTGTAACAGAATAAGTGAGATTCCCGCAATGGCACAAAGATCAAGGCATGAATTCCGGAACGAATTTGTAGGAATTCGTACTAGGCGGTTAGACAGTTGTACAATTAGGTTCCTTACTAAAAATGGGAATGTACCTTATTTTGGATTCCCCTATTATATAAAGGGGAGCCTCTTCATTTGTAAACATCATCAATCATTGGCAAAGAATATACACTCTTACTTTCTCGCTCTTCTCTCATAAGAATTGTTCCTTAGCTTTATTGTCCTTCGTTTACTGTTCATATTAGTGTACCTCGAGGTCGATACTTGCTCATACACTGGCTTTATCTAGCTTGCTCACTTAACTTATACGTTTATCTTCTTGTTTATCAATGAGTATTGGACTAAATCACGTATCTTTAAGACCTCAACACAAATTTAATTTGTTACTCAGATTTTAGGGTAAATTGTTTGGCGCCCACCGTGGGGCCTAAAGATTATAGTGATTGTTTCACACTTGTTCTTGTCAAAGATTCTTTGTTTTCAGGTTAAAACATGCCAAACTCAGAAAACGCACTCGTACACGGCAATGATGGTGTCGGATTTCATGGGGAAAACGATAATGTAGTTGCTCGAGGGACCGGTGTGCCAGCGATTAACCCCGGGGTAGTGCCGATTGAAGAACCAGTCGATGTTAGTTCGAACATTGCTTTGAATGCAGACTTGGGAACAGACCTCAGAGGAAGTGTACGCGGGGAGGTCCGACCTGGTGGTCAAGGAACACAGGGTCTAGGAGACGGTGGAGATCCAGGTAATCTTCAAAATATTATCGTTCATCTACAAAGTCAACAAAAAACTCCGAGTGTGGTTGAGCCAGAAATCACTCGCCGTACTGAGCCGGTACTGGAAAGGTCGAACGACAACAAATCGAGGACCGACCCTATGATCATGAAAATGATGGAAGATCTCACCAAAAGAATGGAGTCGGAAGAAAAGAGGATCGAAGATAATGACAAAAAGGTGGAGACATACAACTCCCGAGTCGATTAAATACTAGGGGCACCCCCAATCATGAAGGGTTTAGATTCCAAAAAGTTCGTGCAGAAGCCTTTTGCCCTGAGCACGGCCCAGAATCCCATTCTAAAGAAGTTACGCATGCCGGATATACCGAAATACAATGGAACCGCCGATCCTAATGAACATGTAACTGCGTACACATGCGGTATAAAGGGGAATGACTTAGAAGATGATGAGATCGAGTCTGTATTGCTGAAAAATTTGGGGAAACTCTATCAAATGGATCTATGATTTGGTATCACAACTTGCCACCGAACTCCATCGATTCATTTGCCATGTTAGCAGATTCTTCTGTGAAGGCGCACGCCGAGGCCATAAAAGTTGCAACGAGGAAATCGGATGTTTTCAAGATAAGACAAAGAGACAACGAGATGCTGAGGGAGTTCGTGTCCTGATTCCAAATGGAGAGAATGGAGTTACCACTAGTTATGGATGGTTGGGCCGTTCAAGATTTCACACAAGGATTGAATGAGCGGAGTTCGATATCATCACGATGGTTGAAGCAAAATTTGATTGAATATCCTGCCGTTACATGGGCAGACGGACATAATCATTATCAATCAAAGATCAGGGTCGAGGATAACCAGTTAGAAGCCCCCTCGGGGTCTGTTCACCCGAACAGATTGGCGGTAAAAGCCTCGAGGGATACTGACAAAGAATTGAGGTCAAACAGAGAACGGTACCATTCATATGTCGCAGATCGAAGAAATAACAGTTCCGGATTCAATCCTCCCCGGAATGATCGAAGAAATGATCGAGGGCAAAATCCTTGGGGACTCATGAGTAATAATGGATTTGACAAGTACACCGATCCCGCAGAAGCACCTCGATTGTCGGAGTAAAACTTCAACGTCGATGCCTCGGGTATCGTTTGGGCCATTGGAAGGACTAAAGAAACCAGTTGGCACCTATACAAACTGATCCTTCTTAGAGGAATCCTAACTTTATGTACAAATACCATGGCACACATGGCCACAGGACAAAAATTTGCAGACAGTTGAGAGAGGAAGTAGCTCGATTATTTAATGTAGGCCACCTTCGAGAATTCCTCAGTAACAGAGCCAAAAATCACTTCAGGGAAAGAGACGCCAATAGAACGAATGAAAAAGAAGAGCCTCAGCATGTAATCCACATGATCGTTGGTGGGTCGACATCCCACAAGGGCCTATCTTCAAACGCACCAAAGTTTCGATCACAAGGGATAAACGGACCCGAAACTACATGCCCGAAGGTACCCTTACATTCAACGACGAGGATACATAAGGCCTCTCTCAGCCACACAATGACGCCCTGGTAATTTCTATTTTGTTAAAAAAAATTCAAGTTAAACGTGTTCTTGTAGATCCAGGTAGCTCGGCAAACATAATCAGGTCAAGGGTCGTAGAGAAGCTCGGACTGCTAGATCAAATCATACCTTCATCTCGAGTCCTAAACGGCTTCAACATGGCTAGTGAAATAACAAGGGGAGAGATAATACTACCAGTAAATGTAGCCGGAACCATCCTGGACACAATTTCATGTCATCGAAGGTGACATGAGGTATAATGTACTGCTCGGAAGATCGTGGATCCATAACATGAGGGCGGTACCGTCGACCCTTCACTAAATGATGAAGTTTCCATCAATAAATGGTGTGAAAACAGTTTACGGGAAAAAACACGCAGCAAAGGAAATGTTTGCAGTTCACGAGTTGACGTCGGCGCCAGCACCTTCGACCTCAGAAAAATCGAACATCAAAGACAAGCAGATGGCTAAATAGCAATCACCATCCCCGGCCTCGATCGAGTTAGAGGAACAAGTAATCGAGGAAGAAGAAGAGGATTTACTTACCCCTCGAGCTTTCGCCATCCCGAGGAATCAGATGCAACCAAGTCGACGGTCAAGGATCTGGAACAGGTGATATTGATCGAGCATCTTCCCCAATAAAAGGTATACCTTGGAACGGGATTAACCCCTGAAATTAGGAAAAAACTCATTTAATTCCTTATCATTAACATAGATTGTTTTGTTTGGTCCCATTTAGACATGATAGGGATCCCACCAGAGATAAAAATGCATCGGCTAAGTCTCGACCCCATGTTTAAACCAGTGAAGCAAAAGAGAAGGCCCCAGTCCGAGGTAAAGAATGCATTCATAAAAGGACGAGGTAACTAAAATTTTCAAAATAGGGTCCATTAGGGAAGTAAAATACCCCAAATGGTTAGTCAATGTGGTCGTAGTCCCTAAAAAAGGAAACAAACTTAGAATGCGCGTAGATTACAAGGATTTGAACAAGGCATGCCCTAAAGACTCTTTTCCACTGCCTAACATCGATCGTATGATCGACGCCACGGCCGACCACGAGACCCTTACGTTTCTCGATGCCTACTCCGAGTACAATCAAATTCAGACGAACCCGGAGGACCAGGAAAAAACCCCATTTATCACCAATTATGGAACATATTGCTACAATGTAATGCCCTTCGCGTTAAAAAATGCAGGGGATACATACCAACGCCTAGTCAATAAAATGTTCAAGCAACAGATAGGTAAATCAATGGAAGTTTACATTGACGACATGTTGGTTAAGTCCATGTGCGCAGAGGACCATTTGACTCATTTGCAGGCAACGTTCGAGGTTTTGAGAAAATATAACATGAAACTCAACCCTGAGAAATATTCCTTCTGAGTTGGCTCGACCAAGTTCCTAGGTTTCATAGTGTCGAATAGGGGGATAGAGATCAACCCCAACAAAATTAAAGCAATCGAAGATATCACCGTCGTGGACAGTGTGAAAGCCGTACAATGGCTAACCAGACGGATAGCAACTCTGGGCCGATTTATCTCGAGGTCGTCAGATCAGAGTCATATGTTCTTCTCCTTACTCAAAAAGAAAAGTGATTTCGCATGGACCCCGGAATGTCAACAAGAATTGGAGGAATTAAAGTGGTACTTATTGGGCCCACCCCTGCTTCGCACTCCGAAGGCGGATGAGAAGCTATACTTATACTTGGACGTGTCCGAAGTAGCGGTAAGTGGTGTACTAGTTCGGGAGGAGTAAGGTACACTATTTCCTGTTTATTATGTGAGTTAAACCCTAGGAGATGCTGAAATTAGGTATCCGCACTTGGAGAAGTTAGCACTTGCATTAATAAGCGCATCTAGAAAATTGAAGTCATATTTCCAATGTCACCCCATATGTGTGTTAACTACTTATCCACTCCGAAATGTTTTGCACAAGCCCGAGTTGTCGGGCCGATTGACCAAATGGGCCATCGAACTTGGCGGGTATGATATCGAATATCAACTCCGAACGGCTATCAAGTCTCAAATTTTTACAGACTTCGTGGCTGATTTTACACCAACCCTCGTACCCGAAGTAGAAAAGGAACTTCTACTAAAGTCGGGTACATCATCGGGGGTATGGGCCCTTTTCACTGACGGTACCTCGAATGTGAAAGGGTTCGGGCTCGGCATTATTTTGAAGCCACCTACAGGTAGCACTATCAGATAATTTATCAAAACTTCTAGGTTGACTAATAATGAGGCCGAGTATGAGGCCATAATTGCAGGTCTAAAGTTAGCTAAAAGCTTGGGGCAGAGGTAGTTGAAGCAAAATGCAATTCTTTGTTGGTGGTAATTCAAGTAAACAAAAGCTTCGGAGTTCGAGAGGATAGGATGAAGAGGTATTTGGATAAGTTACAGGTGACCTTGCACCGCTTCAAGGAGTGGACGCTAGACCATATACCTCGGGAGCAAAACAGTGAGGCCGACACACTCGCGAATTTAGGGCCATCAGTCGAAGAATGTGATATTGTCCCGGGGACTGTTGTCCAGTTGTCGAGATCTGTGGTCGAGGAAGGTCATGCCGAGATAAACTCTACAAGTTTGACTTGGGATTGGAGGAATAAATATGTTGAATATTTGAAGCACGAAAAGCTCCCTTAGGACCCTAAAAAGTCGAGAACCCTACGAGCTAAAACAGTCTGATTCACATTGGATGAAGACGGAACGTTGTACAGAAGGACCTTCGATGGACCATTGGAGGTATTCTTAGGACTGGGGGACATCGATTATGTTCTGCGAGAAATCCACGAAGGCACTTATGGGAACCACCCTGGCGCTGACTCTTTGATTTGCAAAATTATTAAAGGGGGGTATTACTGGGATAGCATGGAGAAAGACGCTAAGGAGTTTGTTCGAAAATGTGATAAATGCCAAAGGTTTGCACTGATGATCCATCAGCCCGGAGAACAACTCCATTCGGTCCTATCCCCGTGGCCATTCATGAAGTGGGGGATGGACATCATCGGTCGTCTGCCAATGGCACCAGGTAAAGCTAAGTTCATTTTTGTTTATGACTGACTACTTTTCTAAATGGATGGAAGCACAGGCCTTCGAGAAGGTCAAAGAAAAAGAGGTCATAGACTTCATACGGGATCACATCGTGTGTCGATTCGGGATACCGGCTGAAATCGTATGCGACAACATGAAGCAATTCATTGGCAGCAAGGTAACAAAGTTTCTCGAAGAGCACAAAATACAGAGGATCTTATCGACACCATATCACCCACGCTCCAACGGACAGGCCGAATCCACGAACAAGACTATTATCCAAAACTTGAAGAAAAGGTTGAATGACGCTAAGGGGAAATGGAGGGAAGTTTTGCCCGAGGTACTCTGGGCATACCGAATGACATCAAAATCCAGCACGAGAACAACTCTGTTCTCCTTGGTGTATGGCGTTGAGGCCCTAATCCAGTTGAGGTCGGAGAACCTCGCACCAGGTTTCGGCATGCAACGGAGGAATCAAATCACGAGGCTATAAACACTAGCCTTGAGCTATTGGATAAAAATTAAGAAGCTACGCTTGTTCGGATGGCCGCACAGAAACAAAGAATCGAGAGATATTATAATAGAAGGGCCAACCTTCGCCATTTCGGAATCAGGGACTTAGTTCTAAGGAAAGTCACCCTCAATACTCGAGACCCAAATGAAGGAAAACTAGGCCCAAATTGGGAAGGACCATATCGAGTCATCGAAAAAGGATCTTACAAACTTAACATGATCGAAGACGAACAATTTCCAAACAATTTGAATGTATCACTACTCAAACGATATTATTGCTAAGGTATGACTCTCTCCCTTTTTCCATTTGTATTTGAGACTAACTCACTGTAGATGTTCGATCGAGGACATCGAGGGCACCATTCCACACGAAGACCTTAGGTTATAAAGCACGCGTTGCACTCTTTTTTCCTTATATCGGGTTTTATCCCAAATGGGTTTTTCCGGCGAGGTTTTTAACGAGGTAACAACTATGTGCTACCTAAGGAAAATTAAACAGTGTCCAAGGCTTCTTTTCAATCAACCTCGAATACTGGGGGGCATCACCCTCGGAGGATATATTTTCGAGAAAAATACTTCAAGCCAAAGAGGACCTCGATACGAAAACTTTGTAATTGGCCAAACGTTCAGAAGAACCATGTCCATATAGAATAGCCGAACCCCGATGGAAAAACATGTATGCAAGTATGAATTATTCAAAGAAGCATTCTTTCTATATTAAAAATTTGTGTCTTGAAGAAATTTACTACTATACGAGCTCCATACTTGTGATTCTCTGTGAGAAACGGCTCAAGGGCCAAAACACAAATACACCTCGACTACTAGGGGACTATCATTGACAGTCAGAAAATCCGAGTTGTCTAAACTCGAATTAGTAAGAGCTCAAATAGGCATCCCTCAACATAAAGGCCAAGGCCATCGCACTCGGGGACTAACATTTCAAAAAAGTTCGAAATGATATCGGGAAATAAGTCCAAGAGACGTGACCAAAGGCTACGACTATATTAAAAACTACGGTCATATAAAAAGGCTACGGCCGAAATAATGCGGCTCGGAGATGTTAGAATTCTTCCATTAACTAAAGGCCTTCAAATACATTGATTAACCAGTTAAATAAAGGCTACCCTGGGCAAGATAATCAAAGGGCTTCGATAAAATTAGACCTCGAGAAACCTCAAGAATTATCGAATTACTTACACACAAATTTGTGTTAAGGCTCTAAAAAGAAAGGCCCGATTGACACTAAAACCCTCAAAATACCCAAATATAAATTTTTTCACTAAATCTTTTAATCCGAAAAGGAAAAATAATAACCATCTCTTAGTGGCCAAAACGGCCCAACTTAAAAGAGCCTAAGGGCTGATACACTTAGGGTTCGAGATTTTGCTCTCACCCCATTTGAACCCAAGGGTTCGATTATCCCGAGCCCGAATAAATATTTTGATCATGGCTCAGAGACTTGCCATTATCTAGCAAAGGATCTATGCCCCAAAGGTTCGAACCTTATTCGAGCTCGACCATGACAACTTTAAAAGAAACCATCCGAGACAGAATCTCAAATACACAGTTCGAAGAATGAAATTATTGCAAAAAATTGTAAGGCAATAAAATTAAGAAGGCATTCAAGGAAGCTTCTTCTTTTTATATATTCAAAAAAGAGATATGTACAAGGATTCGACAAAAGGGAAAATACAAAAGAGAAAGAAAATTCCTATCTACACCTCGGGAGCAGCTCCTCCTTCGGGAGCAGCTTCTCCCTCGGGGGAAGCTTCATCATCGGGAGCATTTTCTTCTTAGGAACCCTTTTCATTATCTGACCCGCCTTGGTTGCTGTTGCTCCCAAACGCACACGGAAGTATACGTGGTCGTACAAGTAATAAAATGATAATTCGAGTGTCGAATCCACAGAGACTTGTATCAACTACCCACTAAATCACTAAAATTGTTATTCAATCAAGCCAAAATCAAAATACAAGAATATGACTATATTAAACTATGATCCTAAGTAATGACTAAATTATCAAGTAACGAGTTGATTGTTGTTTATTCAGTAGAGACAAATATTTCAAGTTTGTGATCGATTCACCATTCATATTGCGTTCGAATAAACTCTCTCTTTCATTTAATTCACTCATGGCTGCTAATTAATCGATAATTGCTCTCATAGCTTTCCCCGAAGTACTACTCACCTATTCGAAATAGATTAACGCCTATATTCCTATGAAATTAATTTATTAATAACGCATTAAGATTCTGATATTTAATTAAGCATAGTGACTAGGTATATTCCTATCNCCCCTAAGAGTTAAGATCGCGCTCTCTTCAATTATTCTCTAATCTATACACGGATTTCCCAAGCATAGCATAGATAGTAAATAGAACCTAACTGTTGGCCAGACAATTAAGCAATTAAACACAGAATTGAAGAAACAACCATATATTGGTGAATTATAATCAAGGTCAAGCTAACGTTAAACAACAATATTCATGGCTAAATCAAAACCCCAGAACAATGGGTGTTTAGCCACTCATGATGTAATCAAACAAATTCATAAGTGCTGAATAATTGAAAACACTAGAAAAAGATGAAGAAAACTGAGAATTCTCCGCTCCCTAATGTTCTCGTGTGTATTATTCCTCCAAGGTGGCGTCAACTCCCCCACAAATAACGGTCAAAAGAACCGTGTCCATATAGAATAGCCGAGCTCCGATGGAAAAACATGTACGCATGTATGAATTATTCAAAGAAACATTCTTTCTATATTAAACACTTGTGTCTTGAATAAATTTACTACTATACGAGCTCCATACTTGTGATTCTGTGTGAGAATCGGCTCAAGGGCCAAAACACAAATACACCTCGACTACTCGGGGCTATCATTGACAGTCAGAACATCCGAGTTGTCTAAACTCTAATTCGTAAGACCTCAAAGAGGCCTCCCTCGACATAAAGGCAATGGCCATCACACTCGGGGACTAACATTTCAAAAAAGTTCGAAATGATATCGGGAAATAAGTCCAAGAGACGTGCCCGAAGGCTATGGCTATATTAAAAACTACCGCCATATAAAAAGGCTACAGTCAAAATAATGCGACTCGAAGACGTTCGACTTCCGCCATTAACTAAAGGCCTTCAAATACTTTGATTAACCGGTTAAATAAAGGCTACCCTCGGAAAAATAATCAAAGGGCTTCGATAAAATCAACCCTGGAGAAACCTCAAGAAGTATCGAATTACTTAAACACAAATTTGTGCTTAGGCACTAAAAACAAAGGGTCCCGATTGACACTAAAACCCTCGAAAAACCCAAATATAAAAATTATTACTAAGTCTTTTAAGACGAAAAGGGGAAATAATAACCATCTCTTGGAGGCCATAACGGCTTGACTTAAAAGAGCCTAAGGACCGATACACTTAGGGTTCGAGACCTTGTTCTCACCCCATTTGAACCCAAGGGTTCGATTATCCCGAGGTGGAATAAATATTTTGATCATGGCTCAGAGACTTGCCATTATCCAGCAAAGGATCTATGCCCCAAAGGTTCAAACCTTATTCGAACTCGATCACGACAACTTCAAAAGAAACCATCTGAGACAGAATCTCGAATACACCGTTCATAGAATGAAATTATTGCAATAAATTGTAATGCAATAAATATTAAGAAGGCATTCAAGGAAGCTTCTTCTTTTTATATATTCAATAAATATATATGTACAAGGATTTGAAAAAAGGGAAAATACAAAAGAGAAAGAAAATTCCTATCTACACCTCGGGAGCAGCTCCTCCTTCGGGAGAAGCTCCTCCTTCGGGAGCAGCTTCTCCCTCGGGGGCAGCTTCTACATCGGGAGCATTTTCTTCTTAGGAACCCTTTTCATTATCTGACCCGCCTTGGTTGTTGTTGCTCCCAAACGCACACGCAAGTATACGTGGTCGTACAAGTAATAAAATGATAATTCGAGTGTCGAATCCACAGAGACTTGTATCAACTACTCACTAAATCACTAAAATTGCTATTCAATCAAGCCAAAATCAAAATCCAGGAATATGACTATATTAAACTACGATCCTAAGTAATGACTAAATTATCAAGTAACGAGTTGATTGTTGTTTATTCAGCAGAGACAAATATTCCAAGGTTGTGATCGATTCACCATTCATATTGCGTTCTAATAAACTCTCACTTTCATTTAATTCACTCATGGCTGCTAATTAATCGATAATTGCTCTCATAGCCTTCCCCGAAGTACTACTCGCCTATTCGAAATAGATTAACGCCTATATTCCTATGAAATTAATTTATTAATAATGCATTAAGATTCTGATATTTAATTAAGCACAGTGACTAGGTATATTCCTATCCTAACCACAAATCCCCCCCCCCTCCCCCCCAAGAGTTAAGATCGCGCTCTCTTCAATTATTCTCTAATCTATACACGGATTTCCCAAGCATAGCATAGATAGTAAATAGAACCTAACTGTTGGCCAGACAATTAAGCAATTAAACACAGAATTGAAGAAACAACCATATATTGGTGAATTATAATCAAGGTCAAGCTAACGTTAAACAACAATATTCATGGCTAAATCAAAACCCCAGAACAATGGGTGTTTAACCACTCATGATGTAATCAAACAAATTCATAAGTGTTGAATAATTGAAAAAACTAGAAAAAGATGAAGAAAACTGAGAATTCTCCGCTCCCTAACGTTCTCGTGTGTATTATTCCTCCAAGGTGGCGTCAACTCCCCCACAAATAAGTTCAGTCTTGCTTTTATACGTGTTGGGTAGGTCTAGGGCCAAAATAACCGTGTCCCGAGCAAAATAGGAAAATTTTCCATCACTGGCGCCCTGGTCAGCGCCAGGAGCCAGCCACAACGCTGCTTCATAAATCAATACTGCTTCTAGTGCCACAGGTGGCTCCAGGCGCTGCCTGTGGCGCCCAACTGCTCCTTTGCTCGTTTTCGTTCGTTTTGGCTCTAATTTCGCACGTTTCAACTCCAATTTCTCCCGGATCATTCCTACACATAAAAACACTTCATATTAATATAAATCATCACATTTAACATCCAAAATTCACGAAACAAAACCAAAATATGAGGCGATATACATAAAAATATATATACTTTAAGCTAAACATCAACACCCCACACTTAGACTTTTTCTCGTCCTCGACAACTACTACCCTTCAACAACGCACAAAGTTCACTATAAAGGAGCACTTTTACTTTTAATCACACACTTTACCCTTGACTATGATCGATACCGGCAATCAAGCATGAACATACAAAAATTCACATTCCTCCCTTTTTTTAAACATTCCCAAGTATAACGATTCAATCAATCACTCCAATAACCTAATTGCAAACACACGACCTCAAGAGTCAACTCGTAACCACTAAGCCATATCAACTCACGCACTTACCCATCAAGAAAGTTTACAACATTACCAATCGTTTATGAGATCATGTGCCCTTACCAACAAACAAAAGAGTGAATATAGACTAGTCCACGCATTCAAATATACTTTTTTTTAAATATAAATTAAGGACATCACACAATTTAATAAAATTTCACTCACTCTCACAAAGAATTCATATGCATCCCATGATCGTACCATAAGCTTTCTCGTAGTGTAGATCTCTACTAATTTAGGTTAGCCAAATCTAGGATCAATTAGGACTTTAAGGTTGTAATGTAGTCTAAGGGACGGGTAGGATATATTTAGGACTAGTGACTATCCCTCCTAAGCACTTTAATACACTACACTCACAATTCAAACACATGTTCTTCTCAACCAATTCACTTGCCACACACCATATACAACATAGCCCTTTTTCAATTAAGCACTTTTATACTTCCACTAGCACAATTTAATAAGAAGTGGAGGTGTGTATATTTTTCTACATACTTTCACTATCGTTTTTTTTTTCTTTTCTCTTTTTTTTTTCTTACAAGAATTTTTTTTTTCTACACACAGTCCACACATTAAAGTTCATTGGCTAGTGGATTTTGATTTCAACTTTAGTGCACCAATGGTCCTTTCCATGGCTCCACTCAAAAACTAATCCCCAATATCTCACCTTACTTCTTTTAGCGACTAAGTGCCTTAGGAGGTAAAGGTTCAACAATCTCAAATTAAGAACAAAATAGGGGTACGACTTGTAATTTGGGTGCCAAATAAAAGGTCTATAGGCTCAAAAGGGCTAGCAACGGAAAATTTTTATTTTTATGTGACAAGCACATCTATGATCAATCAAGAAAATGCCTATGTCATCTCCTAGATTAGCATAACCTACAATTTCGCTTCGAATAACAAACGGGGCAAGTTCTAGCCTACACAGGATAGCATAGAAGATCACTGGGTCTCACACACACATTGCACATGACTCACTCACAACGGTTATGTTCAACTCTCAGGTCAAGAAAGAACACATAATTGAGAAAATTAAGCAATATTACACTATGTGGCATACAAGTCAAACAACTGAGCTAAGGCGTCAAAATAGGCTATTTATCTTTTACTTAGGTTTCACAGGTCAAACCAATTACAAGGGAGAACAGAATGTATGTCACCTCGTCAATGATTATTTCAAAGTCACTCAGTTTCTTCCTAACTACTCCTAAAAAAAATTAAAGTACCCGGTTCGAGCTACACCCTTGGAAAATAACCTGTGCCCAAAGAAAAACCAAGGGACACTACCTAGCTATTCTAAAAAAGAAATCTTTTTAGAGTTTTTTTTAATCGAACTTTATCCCTCGAGAAAATTGTCCAACAGATCCATCGTCGGAAAAAGTCCGAGCTTTTTCTATTTTCTTTATTTTTTTTTAAAACAAACTAACTAAAACTAAACTAAAAAAGACTAATTAAAACTAATAAAAACCAAACACATCTATAAAAGTTATAATACAACTCCACAAGTAGTATTCTTCCCACCCCACACTTATAACATGCATAGTCTCCGATGCATATAAGAATGAAAAATAAAGTAGGGTGAAAAGAAAACTCCCTGTCACTTGGAGTCCTCCATATCAGCTATTGCAGGCTCATCATCATCGGGGCCTAGAGGCACCAAGGCCAGGGGCCCCGTAACCTCATCACTCCCATCATCCTCTGTGTTTGAGCCTCGGACTGTGTTGATGTCCTCTGATGAATGAACGGGGCTGCCAGGTGCAATTCCCAACATCTCCTTGAACGAACTGGACAATTCATTGCGTAACTGCATATGCTCCTCATCTGTAATTCCAGACGTGCTCATTAAAAAGTTCAAAGAGTTATAGATATGCATGCTGAAGTTCTCGTCTCTCTTGTATCTTTCCGCCTATGTCAGCTTAGACGATGTATCCAGCAGTGATGTGATGTCCATGAGCCCTGTTGGAGCCTCCACCACCTCATCGTATCCCCGGTACTCCATCACTCCTCGGGCCATCAGATAATGGGTGAGAAAATTACCAAAGAAGAACCTTTTAGTCTGCCGCCCAAACCATGTACGAGCCATCTCCCCAAGCATAATTTCGCCCACATTGATGGGTCTGCCCGTCATCAGGAAGAAAATGACACACACTCTAGCGCGAGTGCAATCTCTATTGTGCTCTACGGGCATGAGTCTGGTCTGTACAAGGTTCTGCCACACCTTGGTAGTCTTGTTGAAATCCGAGCAGACCATGTGAAGATGAATATTGCCTTATTTTCTGGTCCACTTTGCATTAGAGTCCACGCCACAAAGAGTGTGACATATCAAGGTGTACTTCGGACTTCGGACAAAATTTTTGTAGTGTTCTTGGGTCAACATCCTCAACCCACAAATATTTGATTAATGCCTCCCTATGTGTTGGCACATATATTCCCCGTACACGCGAGGTGCCATGACCTTGCCGCCAATTTGCATAAAGTTCCCGTACCATACTTAAATTTGCATGTCCGGGGCATTTCAAGAGCTTATCCATATGTCTTGCGCAAAGTTGGCCAATTACCTCTGGAAAATTCCTCTCTAAAGCTTTGGTGTTTATCCCCATGTCAGAGATGTATTGACCTTATGCCACAAAGTCCCTGTGCCAAGAAATTGCCGCATTATTAATCAAGTCCAACCGGGGCCTAGGTCTCAACGGTGCCGGCTGAGATCCCTCGGCCGGTTGTTTGCCCTTAGCTTATTGTAAGGAGCTTTCTCCTTGCTTTCTCTTTTTGGGCTCAGGAGAGGTGGGGGAGGAGTTGCCAATGCCCTTGCCCTTGTTAGCACCATCACGAGCCATTTTTGTCCTGCAACATAATGAAAATATAAACATGAGAAATCATCAAGAATTATACCTAAGGTCACAACTACACTACATTATCTAATTCTACAACAATTCTACACATACAATACATAAGATACATAATGTATGCACATGATTTTTCATCAAAACTCAATCCCCTAGCATGTAAAATCATCCCTACACACCGCAAACTTATCCCAAATTCATACACAAAAACACTCGGTTACTTAGACTTCACCGGTGTACCCAAAATCAATTTTCAAACATTTTTACAAATACATTGTGGGCATAAAGTGTGAGATTTAGAATTCAAAAATGGTGGAAGATGGTGGCCCTCCCAATTTTTAATGAAGTAGATGGACTTCTAGTTTACTACTTCGTGTACACAATAATCACATAGTTTCAACCATTTAAATCCACCCACCATAAATTTTCTTAAGAACTCTATAATGGGAAAAATTTGGGATTAGGGCTCGTGGGGAATGGGATGTACCTTGTTATCTATAAATTAACAGAAGAAGAAGAAGAAGAAGAAGAAGAAGAAGAAGAAGAAGAAGAAGAAGAAGAAGAAGAAGAAGAAGAAGAAGAAGAAGAAGAAGAAGAAGAAGAAGAAGAAGAAGAAGAAGAAGAAGAAGAAGAAGAAGAAGAAGAAGAAGAAGAAGAAGAAGAAGAAGAAGAAGAAGAAGAAGAAGAAGAAGAAGAAGAAGAAGAAGAAGAAGAAGAAGAAGAAGAAGAAGAAGAAGAAGAAGAAGAAGAAGAAGAAGAAGAAGAAGAAGAAGAAGAAGAAGAAGAAGAAGAAGAAGAAGAAGAAGAAGAAGAAGAAGAAGAAGAAGAAGAAGAAGAAGAAGAAGAAGAAGAAGAAGAAGAAGAGCATACCTGTGGATTTGAGAAGGAGATCAAGAGGGGAAAAAACTTGAGAAAAATTTTTGAAAGGAGGAGAAGAATAACTCGGCAGAATGGTGGAAGAAGAAGAAGTGTGGTTTGGGTGTTATAATTAAGTTGGGTTGGGATGGTATGGGTTTTAGGATGGGTTAGAGTGTTAGTGTAATTGGGTAAGTGGATTGGGTTAAATGGGTATGGGTTATAAAAAGAAAAACAAAAACAAAAATAACCACAAAAAAAAATTGTTTTTATACCTGTGTCGCTGGTTTGCTACTGTTTTCAGCGCCCCAGGCAGCGCTGGGCGCTGTGTGCGCTGCTTTTTCTTTTTTAACGTTAACATCCTGATTCCCCTAGCCTTTTTAAATACTCAATTTACATGTCCTACACCATTATATCTATAGTTGTTATACCTACAAAGAAAATGCAAAATCTATCTACTAACTAAAAAAAATTAAGCAGTTAACTATGAAAGCAATAAATACTGGGATGCCTCCCAACAAGTGCCTCATTTGACGTCACGGTACGATGCAGAGTCTCGCTTACTCATCACCGAGTACAACTCTTATTTTCTCACGATTAATGGCTCCTCCCCAATAGTACTTGACTCTATGCCCATTCACCAAAAAATTTCTTTCACCGTGTATAGCTCGCAACTCAATTGCACCATAGGCGTGACTCTCACCACCTCAAACGGGCCTGACCATCTCGATTTTAGCTTCTCAGGAAACAACCTCAGTCTAGAATTGAATAATAATACTTGTTGGCCTGGCTCGAAATGATGCTGCTTCATGTACTTGTCATGCTATCTTTTTGTCTTTTCTTTGTAAAATTTAGCATTTTCATAAGAATGCAGCCTGATCTCATCTAACTCATCCAACTGCAGAAGTCTTTTCTCGCCCGCGGCTTCAAGGTTCATGTTCAGCTTCTTAATGGCCCGATATGCTTTGTGTTCAAGTTCAACGGGCAAGTGACATGCCTTCCCATATACTAACTTGTACGGTGATGCCCCAATTGGTGTTTGTAAACGGTTATGTATGCCCATAAGGCATCATCTAAATTTGCAGCCCAATCCTTCCTGTTCACACTCACTATCTTCTCTAATATTTGCTTTATTTATCTGTTTGACACCTCGGCTTGTCCACTCGTTTGAGAATGAATGTTGTCGCAACTCTATGGCGGAATCCATATTTAGCTAGAAGGTTATTCAACAACCGATTGCAAAAGTGGGTTTTTTCATCACTAATAAAGGCACGTGGAGTCCCAAACCTCAAAAATATGTTCTTCTTCACAAACACAACGACAACCATGGCATTATTTGTCGGAAATGCAATCGCCTCTACCCATTTTGACACATAGTCAACTGCTAGCAAAATGTACTTATTTCTTATGGATGATGGGAATGGTCCCATAAAATCTATACCCCACACGTCAAAAATCTCCACCTCTAGGATATTATTCAGAGGCATCTCGTGCCTCCTTGTGATCGTTCCTATCCTCTGACACTGGTCACACCTTTTAACAAATGCATGGGCGTCTTTGAATAGAGTTGGCCAAAAGAAGCCGGATTGTAGTACTTTCGCCGATGTTCTATCACCTCCATGATGGCCCCCATAAGGCGATGCATGACAATCATACAACACTAATTATACCTCTTTATCTGAATCCATATCCTCATCAACTAATCAGCACATTGTTTGTACAAATATGGCGCATCCCAGTAGTAGAACTTCACATCATGTAAGAACCTCGTTCTTGCCTCAGATTCAATTTCCGGAGGGAGTACCCCACTCACAAGATAATTCACATAATCAGCATACCATGGAAGAGGGTCTTGGGTCACAGCAAAAAGTTGCTCATCAGGAAACACTTCTTTGATTTGTCCACCCTCCTCCACGTGGTCCTGATTTTCCAGCCTTGATAGATGGTCAGCTACTTGGTTTTTAGTGCCTTTTCAGTCTCTTATCTCCACATCAAATTCCTGCAACAACAAAACCCAGCGCATCAAACTAGCTTTAGATTCTTTCTTTTTAAATAGATACCTGATGGCTGCATGGTCGGTATGGACTATGACTTTTGTTTTTACCAAGTATGCCCGAAATTTCTCAAAGGCCTACACAACAGCTAACAGCTCCTTCTCAGTGGTGGTTTAATTCATCTATGCATCATCAAGAGTCTTACTCGCATTGTAAATGGAATAAAACACCTTGTGTTTCCTTTGGCCTAGCACTGCCCCAATAGCATGGTCACTTGCATCACGCATAAGTTCAAATGGTAGGGACCAATCTGGTGCAACAATTATGGGGGCAGCTACCAATTTCTTTTTTTCTTCAAATGCCTTCAGGAAGGCTTCATCAAAATTGAACTTTACATCTTTTTCGAGCAACCTGCACAAAGGAGTAGCAATTTTAGAAAAATATTTACTAAAGCGCCTATAGAATCCCGCGTGTCCCAAGAAACTCCAGAAACCCTTCAAAGAAATTGGTGGATGTAATTTTTCAACCCCCTCTACTTTTGCCTTATCAACTTCAATGCCTCTCTTAGACACTATGTGACCCAAAACGATGCCTTCACGCACCATAAAGTGACACTTCTCCCTATTCAAGACCAGATTTGTTTCTTCACAACGGGCTAACACCATGCTCAAATTTTTCAAACAATCATCATAAGATGAACCAAAGACTGAGAAATCATCCATAAACACTTCCACAATTTTTTCCACCATATCAGTGAAAATAACCATCATACATCTCTGGAAAGTGGCTGGTGCATTACAAAGACCAAACGACATTCGCTTAAAATCAAAAGTGCGATAAGGACAAGTAAACGTGGTCTTCTCCTGATCTTTTGGGCATATGACAATATGATTGTATCCCGAATAACCATCAAGAAAGAAATAATATTCATGTCCCGCTAATCTGTCCAACATTTGGCCAATGAAGGGAAGTGGGAAGTGGTCCTTGCAGTTTGCCTTGTTGAGCCTTCGATAGTCAATGCAAACCCTCCATCCCGTAATAGTGCGAGTAGGAATTAGCTCATTTTTATCATTCTCAATCATAGTCAACCCCCCCCCCCTTTCGGGCACACATTGAATCGAGCTTACCCAGTTGCTGTCAAAAAGAGGAAAGATGATACCTGCATGAAGCAATTTTATTACTTCCTTCTTCACGACTTCTTTCATAATGGGATTTAACCTCCTTTGTTTCTCAACACTAGGGCGGTGTCCATTTTCCAAGAAGATTTTATGCATGAAAAATGATGGACTGATTCCCTTAATGTCTGCAATTGTCCACCCAATCGCCTTTTTGTGCTCGCGAAGTACTCTGAGAGATATTTCTTCTTGGGTGTTAGTCAGGTTGGATGAGATAATCATGGGCAATGTCTCAGATTTCCCCAAATAAGCATAGCGCAGATGTGCTGGAAGAGGCTTAAGTTCTATCTTTGGAGCTTCTTCAATAGATGGCTTAGGAGGGGTCAGAGTAACAGGCTTGTTCAGATCCTCAAATTTTCCTAACCCATGGATATAACTGCAGGACATATCAAGTACTCGCCCAATTTCTCCTCTTGTTTCATCTTCACTATCTTCTTCATCCCCAATCAAAGCTCGTTCAAGAGGATCAACAAGGCTCATATAAGGAACCAATGATGCAGCATCGCTTTTCACCACAGAAATCATGGATAGCTCTTCATAATGGGCTGGTAATTTGAGTGCTTTATACACATTAAATACCTTCACTCGATCACCTACTCTCATCGTCATCTTCCCTTCACAAACATCAATAATTTCTCGGCCCGTGGCTAAGAAGGGACGCCCCAAAATTAATGGGACTTCCTAACCGAGCTCGTAATCCAGGATAATGAAATCAGCAGGGAATATGAAAGAGCCCATTTGAACTAGCACATCTTCAATCACTCCTTCAGGATGAGCAAGAGAGCGATCAGCCAACTGTAAGATTACCATTGTTGGGCGTGGCTCACCCAACCCCAACTATCTGAATACAGATAGCGGCATCAAATTAATGCTCGCTCCAAGATCGCACAAGGCTCGCCCGACTGCATGCTTACCAATCGAGATTTGGATAGTGGAACTACCCGGATCCTTTAATTTTTGAGGTAGATTGCTTTGAATTCTTGAGCTACATTTCAGTGAGTGCCACAGTCTCAAATTCAGTCAGCCTCCTTTTATTGGCAACTATGTCCTTGATGTATTTAGCATACTTGGGCACTTTCTGCAAAATGTCTACCAATGTAATGTTGATTTGCACTTGCTTCAAAATATCAAGGAACTTTTTGTACGTGGCATTATCCTTCACTTTCTGCAATCTTTGAGGGAACGGAGGGGGTGGCCTTGCAACCAATGGTGGGGGCTTCTCAGCCACTTCCCCTTCAGTTGGCTTCTCTGATTCCTTTGATTTGTCTGATGTCGAATCTATAGTGACTGGTCTCTCATTAAAAGTTACATATTTTCTCTTTTTCGACTGGACCTCTTCTAGTTGTCTCTCATTCCTCAATGATACGGCATTAATGGATTCCTTCGGATTAGCCTCAGTGTCGCTTGGAAGAGCTCCCACCGGTCTGGTATTTTAGGCACCGGCAAGTTGTCCTACTTGGCGTTCCAAATTTCTCATTGCTACGGCTTGGGATTCCTGGTCAGCCATCATTTTCTGAGTAAAAGCATGTTGATCCGCCATTAATTTATGATTGAGGGTTTGCTGATCAGCCATCAATTTCTTCATCATTTCCTCAAGACTAACTTGTTCTTCTGCCTGAGGTGGCATGTATTGTTGTTGAGGTGCTTGAGGCTGGTATTAATTCAGTGCTTTGATTTCCACCCCAAGAGAAGTTTGGGTTGTTCCTCCAATTGGGATTATAAGTGTTCCCATATTGATTCACCTGACCCCTATTTGCATTACCCACAAAGCAGACAGACTATGGATTAGCTGGGCATAAGTCACTCGGGTGACCCTCTCCACATACTTCACAAAATACCTGAACATGTTGCACTGGCTGGGCTTGTTGCTTGTTAATAACCAAGTTCATCTGATTGACTTGGTTGGTCAACGTGGAAATCTGCGTTGATAATGCCGAGACGGCATCTAACTCAAGAACCGTTGTATACTTTTGCACTGTGTGTCTGCCCATCTCTCCTTGCCAATCCGGATTGCTTTTAGAGAATTTGTTCAATAATGCATATATTTCGTCAAAGATTTTCTCCAACACTTGTCCCCAGCTATAGCATTTACCACAAATTTTTTTTCAGGATGGAGACCTTCTATGAATGTGTGAGCTAACACTTTGTTTGTCTGATTGTGATGAGGACAGTCTCTGAGTAACCCCTTGAACCTTTCCCAAGCTGAGTATAAAGATTCTCCTTCTTTCTGTTTAAAGGCAACTATCTCACTTCTGATCTTTACAGTTTTGCCTAAAGGAAAGAACCTTGCCAGAAATTTTCTTGCCAAATCATTCCATGATGTAATGGAATTAGTTGGTTCTGCCTTCAGCCATCGCTTTGCTTCGTCCAACAGAGAGAATGGAAAAGTGTGAGCCTCACATAGTCTGGAGTGACCCCGTTAGTGATATAAGTATCACTAATATCCAAAAGCTAGAAAGAAGTTAATTTTCAAGTCCCCGGCAACGACGCCAAAAACTTGTTGCTCCCAAACGCACACGCAAGTATACGTAATCGTACAAGTAATAAAATGATAAGTCGAGTGTCGAACCCACAGAGACTTGTATCAACTACTCACTAAATCACTAAAATTGTTATTCAATCAAGCCAAAATCAAAATCCAAGAATATGACTATATTAAACTACGATCCTAAGTAATGACAAAATTATCAAGTAACGAGTTGATTGTTGTTTATTCAGTAGAGACAAATATTCCAGGGTTGTGATCGATTCACCATTCATATTGGGTTCTAATTAACTCTCTCTTTCATACAATTCACTCATGGTTTCTAATTAATCGATAATTGCTCTTATAGCCTTCCCCAGAGTACTACTCGCCTATTAGAAATAGATTAACATTTATACTCCTATGAAATTAATCTATTAATAACGCATTAAGATTCCGATATTTAATTAAGCACGGTGACTAGGTATATTCCTATCCTAACCACAACCCCCCATCCCCCCCAAGAGTTAAGATTGCGCTCTCTTTAATTCTTCTCCAATGTATACACGGCCTACACATAAAAACACTTCATATTAATATAAATCATCACATGTGACATCCAAAATTCATGAAACAAAAGTAAAATATGAGGAGATATATATAAAAATATATATACTTTAAGCTAAACATCAGTTGCCTTCACCATCGTCATCGTCATCGGAGGAGACAAGAAATATGAGATTTTTTTCCATCACCCTTGCTTGAGCTATCTATTCAGTGAGGTCGAATCCTCTAGCATGAATCTCTTCAAGGGTCTCCCTACGAGATTGGCACCTAGCCAAGTCATTGCTACGCTTCTCCCGATCGGCATCTTCCTTCAGCTCCGTTTGAGCAGCTTCGTTGTCCATTAAATACACGGTAACAGTTTTATCAGTCGTGATCTTTGTCTTCTTAACCTCAGCCCTGGCTTCAGCAACCTTGGCCTCGGTCTTGGCAAGTTTGACCTACATATCGGAGATCCTTTCGGCTTGGTCCATACCACTCTCTTTGACACATCGGAGTTGGGTCTCGACCGATGCCAGTTAGGCTATTGCAGCTTCTTTCCCCGCAGCAAGGCGGTCCATCTTTCCCTTCCACTGGTTGCACTCAGCATTAACCCGATTGACCTAACCTTGAAGCTGCCCCATCATCTCTACCTTTTGCTGCAGTTGGGACGAGAAGACCATACTCTTTCAAAACGATAGTTACCTGCTTGTCTAGCTCGGTCTCATACTCTCGAGCCTTGGCTAACGCTGCTCGAAGGTCTTTGAGCTCCTCCTCCTTTTGACTACAAAGGAGCCTCACGGCCTTCCCTTCACCCGAGGACTTATTCCTCTCGGCCTCACACAGGCTCAGGTCGGCCTTAAACTTGGTAAAATCCTACAAAGAAAAGTAGTTATCAGTTAAAGTAACGTGGGAAAATGGAGATTATAACGTTAAAAATTAATGCTTACTGATGTGTGGCTAGAATTCGTGATTTTAAGCATTATATACCTCGCATTTTATGTGCTT
>ML407425.1:0-32004 GCA_005239525.1 Nicotiana knightiana | reverse complement strand
GAGGTTAGGCGGGATACTCACTCGGTACATATTTGTTTATGTACTCATGCTGCACTTCTGTACATAATTGTACAGGTTCTTAGGCTGGTGCATCTGGTTATTAGACCGGAGCATGATTCTGATCTTGGTTGGACCCGACTTCACGGTGAGTTGCTTCTCCTGATGATCCTCGGCAACACCATGGAGTTTTCTTTTGCTTATTTCCCGTCTATTTCTTTCAAACAGTGGGATTGTATATTATGTTTTGTATATTCTGTTAGTATGCCCGTAGGACTTGTGACACTAGTTTCTGGCACACGCGTAGTTGTTATTTTGGTTTGCGGGTCTGTATATATATATATATATACACACACACATTGGCTCATTCCTCTTTTTCACTGGTTTTGGTAAAAATGGCTTGCTATCTTTTTCAATTAATGTTTTGACGTTTAAAACTTGGCACGTATTGGGATGTTTAACCAAGCATGGGAGGAATCCTTAGTAATTTAAGTGTGCGCTTGCCTAACCCCGGTGTTAGGCGCCATCACGACCTGAGTTAGTATTTTTAACAAGAAAGGACTATCAAGTAATACCAATATCAGAAGGATATAAAATTGCAAACAGTAGTAACAATAAGAGGAAAACATGAATGGCAACAAGAATCGACCAAGTAATTAATCAACAACATAGTTGGGGTCCGGATGAAGCATAAATGAGTTCAAGTAAAGAAAGCAACGTAAACTCAACCAATCAAATCATTTCTAATATACCATTTCAACAATCACAATCCTCGTAATCTCCTAACATAATCATAACTTCCAAACCTTTAACACACATGGCACCTGGTGCCCAAACATTTCCATTTCACTTTGCACGGCATATTCCACGTGCTACTCAATACATCATATCTATGTCACATGCTAATTAAGGTGTTCAAGAGATACCATTCATATATCGTAAGGTAATAATGCAGTTTCTGGACCAAGTAAATAAATCAGTGAGAAAGACGAGTTTATTTTAGAAACCATTTGAGTAAAGAAAATAATATTTTCGAATAAAATACAACATTGGATAAGCTATTGAATTTAATGTAGAGTTTATTAGGTTAAAAACATAATAAAAATTCCTTTGTATGTAAAATAAAACCCCAGACAGGTTGACAAGATTAAGTTGAGAAACCAGTTGAAGTAAGATATGACAACTTGTAGAAAATGGTATGAATCGAAATAAACGGCGGGTTCTAACTTAAAGTCACACAAGGTAACATGATATTAGTTCTTTCATTTTTAAAATACTATCTTACTAACGACTCAGCAGGGCAAGAGGTAATGACGTAACATAGTAAATTCACTTTGAAAATCGTTAATTTGCAGAAATAAATACATAACTCAAGTGTCTTATCAGTATCCAGCTATAACCAATCTTTAAGTGAAATCTAAAACTACCGAATAACTTAAACAGTTAGAGAAAAATACATAAAATACATAAACTGATGCGGCGCGCATCTCGATCACACCAGACAACACAAAAATTCTCCCTTATTCCTCCGTAACAATAACAATAACAGTAAATAATATATATCTTGCGACGTGCAACCCGATCCCACCATATATCAATATGATAATTCACCCTTATTACACCATATCAATCCACCCTTATTCCTCCTGTTGCGGCGTGCAACCCGATCCCACCGTATAATAGAAATTCACCCTTATTCCTCCTTAATATATATATCACATTTATTTCTCCTGTTTGTCACGACCCGATTTACCCTCCGAATGTGTCATGACGGCACCTAGTCTCTACGACTAGATAAGCCTACTATAACGGGGAAAATCAAAATAAAACGCAAGCAATAAAGGGGATAAGGGAAATGACATAAATAATGTACTGGCCGCTCGGCTCATACAAAATATAACTTCCCAAAACCGAGAATATCACAGACAATCACAAGCTTCTAACACTACTGTAGATCTAACAAAAACTGGAAAAAAAGTACATAAGAACGTCTCTACAAGATAGAATAGAAGGAGACTCGGAGGATTCTGCGGACGTGGCAAGAATACCTTGCAGTCTCCTGGAATCAGCAGCAGTGACTAACCACGAGGTTGATAGCTCGTACCTGGATCTGCAAACGAAAAGCCATGTGCAGGAAAGGGCATGAGTACACCACATTCGGTACCCAGTAAGTGTCAAGCCTAACGCCGGTCAAGTAGTGACGAGATCAGGTTAAGGCTTTACTGGATTTCTAAAATAGTCAGTTTAAAATAGTACAAAAGATAGGTAATGTCTACTGTAAACAGTTTAAGGAAAACAATATAAGTTTTATAGTAATGAAAATCCTCGGCTCAACACAATACATCACAAAGTGGAATCTCCTGGGATACCGCCCCCTAGTTCCAGATGATTATGCAGTGCAGGGGGATCTCCAGGAATACGTCCGTAGTCCCAAAGTAAATATGTAGTACAAGGGGATCTCCCGGAATACATCTGTAGTCCCAAAATAAATATGCAGTACAGGGGGATCTCCCGAAATACGTCTGTAGTCCCAAAGTAAATATGCAGTACAGGGGGATCTCCCGGAATACGTCCATAGTCCCAAAGTAAATATGCAGTACAGGGAGATATTCCAGAATACGTTTGTAGTCCCAAAGTAAATATGCAGTACAGGGGGATCTCCCGGAATACGTCCATAGTCCCAAAGTAAATATGCAGTACAGGGGGATCTCCCGGAATACGTCCGTAGTCCCAATTTAAATATGAAATACAAATGAATGCCGGATAAGGTTTATTTAAACAGTTCAGGAGAAAAGTCACAAGCAAGACAAAGGATAGGACTAACTAAACATGGTGCACATAGTATCAAATACGGAATTCAGGTAAAACAGGTAGACATGCTCCTTCCTAATCTAAACTACACAATTAGCAGATTAAACAGTGAAATAAGAGTGAAATGATTTATGACATGGAAGGAAAAATGGAATTTTTGCAACAATGGCCCCTGCATGTACTCGTCACCACGTACATGGAGCCCATTCAACAAATAGTATCAAAACAACCTAAGGGGAAGTCCCCAACACAGAGTTAGGCAAGCCACTTACCTCGACTGCTCTACTCAACTCAAAACCACGTTCTTGCCATGAATACCCGACTTTGAATGGCTCAAATCTATTCAATTCAATTGCATAATGATATCATTGTAAGAAATTGATCTAGCTAATTAGTTCAAGGCTAAAACACGAAATTAGGAAAACTGCCGAAAAAGTCCCCCGGGCCCACGCCTCAAAATCGGGTAAGAGTCACAAATTCCGGACACCCGTTCACTCACGAGTCTAACCATACAAAAATCACTCGAATTGGATACCAAAATCTTGCTCAAAACTCAAAAACTCGTTTTAAGAATTTTATCCAAATTTTCACCCTAAATTCGAAATTAAAGGATGAATTTAAGCATAGATTCGTGGAAATTAGTCAAAACCGAGTAGGAATTACTTACCCAATTTGCCCAAGTGAAAATCTCTTCAAAAATCACAATTTCCCGAGCTCCCAAGATAAAAATATGAAATATGGCTCAAACCCTCGATTTGGGTATTTAAGATTCTGCCCAGGCATTAATCTTCACTGTGATCGCGGACACCTAGTCGCGATCGGGAAGAGCAACTCACACGCGCCCTCAGAATATACTACGCGATTGCGGAAATCCGCTTGCGAACGCAGGGCTTTACTTCCCAGACCTACGCGATTGTGGTTGCCTTCACGCGACCGCGTAGAGAAACACTCAATTTTCAACTGCTGCCTTATTCCTTTTACGCGAACGCGACATAGCCCATGCGAACGCAGTGGTCAAGCTGCCTACCCTACGCGATCGCGTCCCATTTCTTGCGATCGCAATGCATGAATTTCAGACGTGCCAAAAATTGACCTACGCGATCGTAGACTATCTCACGTGATCCCGATGAAGGAAAATCTGTTGCACTCACACCAGAAAACCAGCAATCACACACAAGGCTAAAAATGCCCGTGGAGCATCTAAAACACACCCGAGGCCCCTAGGATCTCGACCAAACCCACCAACCAGTCCTAATACCTCATTCAAACTTAGTCGAGCCTTCAAACCACGTCCCATAACATCAAAATCAAGGTTTATGCATGGATTCAAGCCTAAGAACTTAGGAAATTTCTAAAATCTACAACCGATGCCGAAGCACGTCAAAACTAGTTCGAATGACCTCACATTTTTAACACAGGTCATAAATGACACTACAAACCTACATCCGCTCTTGGAATTCCATTCCGAACCCGATATCAAAATTTCACCTATCGGCTGAAATCGTCGAAATTCTAACTTTCGCCAATTCAAGCCTAAATGTACAACAAACCTCGAGAACACATTTCGAACATGCTCCTAACCCTAAAATCAGCCAACGGAGATAACAGAGTTGACAGAATTCCATTCTGGATCCGTCTTCACATAGTTCCAACTACGATCCGATTTCTAAAGCTTAAACTCAAACATAGGGACTATGTGTCCAAAACTCTCCAAATTTTGCAACTAATCACTCCGACAAGTCCCATAAGAAGATATAAAAGTGGAGAAAGCAGTTATTAGGAGATCGGGGCACCAACTCTTAAAATGACCGACCGGATCGTTACACTGTTGCGGCGTGCAACCGGATCCCACCTTATAATAGCAATTCACCCTTATTCCTCCTCAATATATATACCACTCTTATTCCTCCTATTGCAGCATGCAACCCGATCCCACCATATAATAATATAAATCAATAAACAACAATTCAACAACTCAATTACAAGAAATTCTACAACGAAAAGTATGAGTACACGACAACAAGGGAACCACGTAACAATCAAAGGAATACAACAACCTTTACAAGGAAACAAGACATGTAAGGCACATGATAACTACACAAGTATTCACAACAACTTGGACTCCTAACAGATAAGCACGTAATCATTGAATAACTCAACAATTAAGAGCTAACAAGATAATAATGAAGGCAATAACAACAACCAAGGCATATAAAGGCCAAATAACAAATAAGAGGCAAATAAGGACTAACAACATCATATAGAGCATGTGAGAGTAGTCTAACAAAGAGATACCAAATTTTATGATAATTTACTCAAAAGCATGGAAAAAGACTAGGAAATCTAACCGATCAATACCACATATAAACTATGTGACCACTCTTCACGTTGCATACACGGGTCTCACATATCAAGATAGCACAATTGACTCAATTCCTAAGGGGTGTTTCCCTCACACAAAGTTAGACAAGATACTTACCTCAATTCGGCCTACTCAATACTCAATTTAGCTCTTCCTTTCCCAATTCACCACCGCTCGGCCCAATCTAGTCAAAGAATACTTAAATACATCAAAAGATGCAAGAGAAAATAATATCAATTAACAAAGTTATGATCCTTATACAATTTGCAAAAAGTCAACAAAAGTCAATTCCCCGGTCTCGTAACTCGGAATCCGATAAAATTTATAAAATCCGAACACCCATTCAATTACGGGTCCAACTATACTACTTCCACTCAAATCCGACTCTGAATCGATATTTAAAACTCAAAAATTTACTTTATGGAATTTTAGACAAAACCCCCAAATTTCACTTTGAAATCATCAATCAAATGCCTAAAACGAAGATGGATTTATGAAATATAATCAAAATCGAGTATAGAACACTTATCCCAATTCATATATTGAAAATCACCTCCAAAAATTATCCAAATTCGAGCTCCTCAACTCAAAATATGATCAAATGAACAAACTTTCGATATTAAGTATTTTTGCCCAGCTGTTCTGCCTCGTTTTGCATACCAAGCGATCTCGAAATTTGCTTTTGATGCCTCCATTGTATTCCTTGTGAAATTCCATTTGACCTTATAATGAAGGAGATATGTTGGTTTGAATATTTGGAAATAGTGCAGATTTTTAAATACGAAGTCAGTGGCAATCTCGTAATTAATCTGAAAAATCTGGCAGCCCAATTCTTAGTAAAATGACCATAAAATCCTCATACGAATTCCAAATTTGACGACTCTTTTTTCTATGGCTACTTAATTACGATATGGATCTAATGTTTCAATCAAAATATAAATCGGAGCTCATTTGTTTAATGTGGTGCCATTTATGCTTGAAGAAACAACGTCGAAACATAAGAAAAACGAGCGCAACACAGCCCAAACCTATCCGAAATTCACTCGAGCCCCTCGGTATCTCGTACGAACGTACCAACAAGTCCCATAACAAAATATGGGCCTACTCGAGGCCTTAAATCATGCATAACAACATCGAAACGACAAAACGCACCTCAAATCAAACTTAATGAACTTTCGAACTTTCGACTTCCAAAAACTTGCGCCGAAACATATCAAATCAACTTGGAATGAACTCAAATTTTTCATCCAAGTTCTAATATATCATACGGAGCTACTTGTGTCCCCAAACTATTGAGCGAAGTGAGAATTATCAAAACGACTGGTCGGGTCGTTACAAATGTTGACCTTCATTCAGGTTTATAACTTCTTCATTCTTTATTGTTAATGTCCACTCATGCGAGCTTTAATTTTTTGGATTTAAACCCAAGCTACTCTGCTAAGTGAACAATGTCCGGCTATAATCTGTTATGGAAAGGTTTAACTTGTTTGTAGAATTAAGCATTTTTCCTTGGTTCTCGTGGTATGGAGACACTGCCTAAATCCTCTCCGCTTCAATCAAATAGTAAATATGTATAACTTAATATTCTCAATCAATGGATAGTTAAAACTTATGAGTGAACATGGTTTATCAAAAATTCAAAATGGAGCTGTTAAGATTTAATTATAATCTTTTGCAAAATCATTCGACATTTTGAGCATGTTCGGTAGTACTTAGGTTGTTTGGTATAAACAAAATAGGGAAAATATAAAATAAAGATTAACATAGTGTTATGTAGTGTTTCTTGTAGTAGTCTATAGTGTTGATTGTAATGTTTTACTTGTAGTGTTCTATTTAGTGTTTTGGTTTTAACAATTTATGTTTATATTTGTTTTGATTTTGTATAGATTTCGGATGAAAGTAGAGTAAGTGATGTTGATTCAACTGAAAGCTAACCTATTACTGATGATATCAGTTCCAACATAATTGATACTCAAGATTCTAAGAAAAGAAAAGTCATAGAACCTAGATCTATTGTTTGGAAATATTTTGATAAATTTCAGGAAAATGGGAGGGATTTTGATAAAGTCATAGAACCTAGATCTATTGTTTGGAAATTTAATCAAAAAGTGATTAGGAGGGATTTAATTGAGATGATAATTATTGATGAACTACCATTTAGCTTTGTATAAAAGGAAGGCTTTATGAAGTTTATGAGAATAGCTCAACCACTATTTCGTCTTCCCTCTCGTAGAACAATAACAAGGTATTGTTATGAATTTGGTATTGTTATGAAGTTTATGGTGAATTGAAGCAAAATCTAAAAAGGTCTTTTAGAGAAGCACAACCAAAAATTTGCCTCACAACAGACACATGGACTTCATTTCAAAGAATAAATTATATTTGTTTGACATCCCACTTTATTGATAGGGATTGGAAGTTGCATTAAAAAATATTAAATTTTTGCCCTATCACTAGTCATAAGGGTGAAGAGATGGGTAAAGCTTTTTGTAACGACCCGGTAGGTCGTTTTGGGAGTTAGCGCCTCGATCCCCTAATAATTACTTTCCCCATGTCTATTTATTCTTTTGGGACTTGTTGAAACGTTGAGTGATGAAATTCAGAGAGTTTTTGGACACATAGTCCTTATATATGAGTTTAAGCTTTAGAATTGGACCGTAGTTGGAACTGTGTGAACAAAGGGCCGGAATGGGATTCCATCAACTCCGTTAGCTCCGTTAGGTGATTTTAGAGTTAGGAATATGTTCGGAATGTATTTTCGAAGTCTGTAGTAGATTTAGGCTTGAATTTGCGAAAGTTAGAATTTCGGCGATTTTGGCCGATAGGTGGAATTTTGATATCGGGCTTGGAATGAGATTCCGAGAGTGGCTGTAGGTTCGTTGTATAATTTGTGACCTATGTGTCAAATTTGAGGTCATTCGGACTAGTTTTGATGTGCTTCGGCATCGGTTGTAGATTTTAGAAATTTCATAATTTCTTAGGCTTGAATCCATGTATAATTGGTGATTTTGGTGTTATGTGATGCGTTTTGGAGGCTCGACTAAGTTTGGATAAGGTATTAGGACTGATTGGTAAGTTTGGTTGAGGTCCCATGGGCCTCAGGGATGTTTCGGATGCTCAACGGGTGATTTTTGGAACTTGGAAACAGTTGAACCATTGCTGGTTCTGGTGTCTCGCACCTGCGATGGACTTTCCGCAGGTGCGGACACGCAGGTGCGGAAGAGGGGCTCGCAGGTGCGGAGCCGCAGATGCGGCCCAGTGACCGCAGGTGCGGCCCCAGTCCTGTTAGTGGGTTTTCGCACCTGCGATGAATTTTCCGCAGGTGTGGAAATTGCTAGGCAGTTTATATCAAACTCGAGTGCTTTAAATTCATATCTTCTAAAACCAATTTGGAGCTCGGGTGTAGGAGATTTGGAGTGGGTTTTGAGGAAAAGCTTCATAGGTAACAATTCCTAACCTTATTTCCTTTGTATATCATTAATCAATAGCAATTTCTTCCATGCAATCAAGTAATTTGGGTGAAAAATCATGAAAATGGAAAGAAGTTTCCCCAATTAGAAAATTCGAGAATTTAATAAGATATTGACGTCGATTTTTGATGATTCTTGTTCGAGTGAGTTCGTGAGTGAATGGGTGTTCTAAATTTGTAACTTTCACTCGATTCCGAGACGTGGGCGCGGGGGACTTTTTGGGAAATTTTCCTAATTTCGCGTATTAGCCTCGAACTTATTAGCTATTTTGATTCCTTAAAGTGATATTTACATTATCCAATCGAATTGAATATATTTGGGGCATTCGGAGTCGGATACTCGTAGCAAGAGCGTGGTTTTGAGTTGAGTAGCGCAGTCAAGGTAAGTGGTTTGCCTAACTCTGTGTTGAGGACTTCCCTTAGGAAATTTAATATTGTTTTTGTTTGGGCGCCGTGTATGTGAGGTGACGAGTACGTACACGGGCCATTTTTTCTAAGACTCCATTTTTCCCTCCATGACAAATCATTTCATTCCTATTTCACTGTCTCATGTATTGACTATATAGATTAGGAAATAACATGCCTACCTGTTTTACTTGAACTTTCCCTAGTTATTACTATGTGTACCATGTTTAGGTAGTTTTATCCATATTTTTGCCTGTGATCTTTCCTGAACTGTTTTAAATAAAAATTGTATTCGATATTTGTAATGCATTGCATATTTAAATTGGGACTATGGATGAGATTCTGAGAGCTTTCCTCCTATACTGCGTTGCAAATTTAAATTGGGACTACGGACGAGATTCCGGGATCTTTCCCCCCTGTACTGCATAGCATATTTAAATTGGGACTACAGACAAGATTCCGAGAGCTTTCCCCCTGTACTGCATTGCATACTTGTTACTGTGATATATGTTGTGCTGAGCCGAGGGCTCCCTGTTATTATTTTCTTTCAGCTCATTATTCCTACTAATTTGCCTTAGCTTATTATATCTCTCTGTTCAAATTTTAAACTTTTTACTATAAAAATCCAGTAAGAGCCTTAACCTGACCTCGTCACTACTCGACTGGGGTTAGGCTTGGCACTTACTGGGTAACAATTTGTGGTGTACTCATGCCCTTTCCTGCACATGTTTTTTTGTGCAGATCCAGGTACCAGCGCTCAGTTTCGTGGCTAGGGATCCGAGAAGCAGCTTCTAGGAGACCGAAAGGTAATTCTTCCACGTCCGCGGAGTCCTTCGAGTCACCTTCCACTCCAGATTTAGATATATTTTTTTCATGTAACTTCCCTTACATTGTATAGAGATATTTTGAGACAGTGCTTGTGACTAAAGTGATATTCCGGGTTTTGAAAAAGTTGTATTTGTACGCGCCAAGTGGCGATGTTTCATTGTAGACTCACTTATTTCGTCTTTATTTTACTGCTTCTATTTAATATGTGTTTTCGCAATTAGGTTTACCTAGTCGTAGACACTAGGTGCCGTCACGATGCCTTCGGAGGGTAAATCGGGTCGTGAGAAGTTGGTATCAGAGCGTCTAGGTTCATAGAAGTCACAAGCCGGTTTATTAGAGTCTCGTGGATCAGTGCGGAGACGTCCGTATCTATCTTCGGGAGGCTATGTAACTGTTAGGAACAATCATATTTTTTTGATTTCCTTGTTGTGAGAGTTATTGACATAAAAAAAATTCTAAAATTCTATTGTATTCTTTCCCACAAATGTGAGGACCCATACTGGGAGGACCAACGACCAGGCACCCGAGCCCCCTGCCAGAGCCGCCAGAGGCTGGGGCCAGGGTAGAGGACGACCACGCGGTGCAGCCCGAGCACCGGCGAGAGTAGCGACAGAGGAGCCTATGGAAGCCCCAGCAGGAGAGCCGGCACAGGAGGTCCCTATTGGTGCTCTAGCCTTACAGGAAACTTTAGCTCAGTTCATGAGCATGTTCAGTACTCTAGCTCAGGCTGGACTACTCCCGATAGCTCCCGCTACATCTCAGGCCGGGGGAGGGGCACAGACTCGCGCAGCCCGTACTCCTGAGCAGAGGGTCCAGGTTGATCAGGCTCCGGAGTATATTCTTATGCCCCCAGCGGCTCCAGTTCAGCATGATTCTAGGACAGCGGTTTCTGAGGCCGAGCAGCTCAGAATCGAGAGGTACAAAAAGTACCACCCACCTACTTTTAGGGGACTAGCTTCATATGACTCTCTAGGATTTCTTGAGGAGTGTCATCGTATTCTCCGCACTATGGGCATTATGGAGACCAGTGGGGTTTCTTTCACCGCTTTCTAGCTGAGGGGAGCGACATATCAGTGTTGGCGGGCCTATGAGCTGAGTAGTCCGGACGAGGCAGCCTCACTCACTTGGACTCGGTTTTCAGAGATGTTTCTACAAGAGTATGTCCCTCAGAGCCTCAGGAATACTTGGCACGCAGAGTTCGAGCAGTTTCTCCAGGGTACTATCACTGTGTCAGAGTATGTAGTCCGTTTCAGCGAGTTAGCTCAGCATGCACCAGCCTTGGTTGCCATAGTCAGAGAGCGGGTTCGCCGTTTCATTGAGGGACTCCATCCTAGTATTCAGGCCAGTATGGCCAGAGAGCTGGAGATGGATATCACTTACCACCAGGTAGTGAGTATTGCCAGGAGAGTAGAGGGCATGTTCGCCCGGGAGAGAGAGGAGAGAGAGGCCAAGAGGTCTCGAGAGACTGGCCATTTTCAGGAGCTTGTGCACCAGCAGCACGTCACGGTAGGGGCTTTGTGGGTCGCCCTGTTCATTCAGCCCTTCCAGCAGCCAGTGGTATTCCAGCTCCTCCTAGACCTCAGGAGTTTTATTATGCACCGCCAGTATCCAGTGTGCCTCTAGTTCGAGGTACTATTACCGGCCAGCCCGACAGGCCAGCTCCTATTCAGTCTCAATTGCAACGTCCTCCGAGGGGTTTCTTTGAGTGTGGTGACACTCATCACGTGATTAGAGATTGCCCATGGCTAGGAGGGTGCACCTCCACAGTCTTATCAGCCTCCACGTGCTCCGCTTGGTCCTCCGGCTATTCTTCTAGCCCCAGTTGCCACTCCACCTCCTTAGAAACTTCGAGGTGGGGGTCAGGGAGGTAGGGGTTGCCCTAGAGAAGGAGTCCAGGACATATATTATGCCCTTCCAGCCTGTTCCGACGTTGTTTCTTCAGACTCAGTCATCACAGGTATTGTCCCTGTCTGCCATAGGGATGCATCAGTCTTATTTGATCCAGGATCTACGTATTCATATGTGTCCTCTTATTTTGCTCCACACTTGGGGATATCTCGGGATTCTTTGAGTTCCCCTGTTTATGTATCTACTCTTGTGGGAGACTATCTAGTTGTGGATTGTGTATATCGGTCGTGTTTGATTTCTCTTAGTGGTTTTGAGACCAGGGCTGATTTATTATTACTTAGCATGGTAGATTTCGATGTTATCTTGGGCATGGACTGGTTGTCGCCCCATTATGCTATTCTTGATTGTCACGCTATGACCGTGATGCTGGCTATGTCAGGCTTGCTGAGATTTGAGTGGAGGGGTACCTTAGAATATACTCCCCGCAGGGTCATTTCATTTCATAAGGCTCAGCGGATGGTTGAGAAGGGGTGTGATGCATAATTGGCCTATGTGAGAGATGTCAGCGTTGATGCCCCTCCAGTTGAGTCAGTCCCAGTGGTGAGGGAATTTTCTTATGTATTCCCAGCTGATCTTCCGTGTATGCCGCCCGACAGAGCTATTGATTTCAGCATTGATTTGTTGCCGGGCACTCAGCCCATTTCTATCCCTCCTTACCGTATAACTCCTCCTGAGTTGAATGAGCAGTTACAGGAGTTGCTTGATAAGGGTTTCATCAGACCTAGTGTATCACATTGGGGTGCTCCAGTATTATTTGTGAAGAAAAAGGATGGTTCTATGTGTATGTGTATTGATTATCGGCAGTTGAACAAGGTCACCGTGAAAAACAGGTATATTTTGCCTCGCATTGATGATTTATTCGAACAGCTACAGGGTTCCAGGGTATTCTCCAAGATTGACTTGCATTCTGGTTATCATCAGCTGAAAATTCGGGAGCCGGATATCCCGAAGACTGCCTTCAGGACCAGATATGGCCACTATGAGTTTATTGTTATGTACTGACAAATGCCCCAGTAGCTTCTATGCATTTGATGCACAGTGTGTTCCGGCCTTATCTTGATTCCTTCGTCATTATGTTTATTGACGACATTATGGTGTATTCTCGATCACGGGAAGATCATGAGAAGCACTTGAAGACTGTGCTTCAGACTTTGAGGGAGAAGAGATTGTATGCAAAATTCTCTAAATGTGAGTTCTGGCTTGACTCAGTGGCATTCTTGGGCCACATAGTGTCTTGGTATGGGATCAAAGTAGATCCGAAGAAGGTGGAGGTGGTGCAGAGTTGGCCTAGACCGTCATCAGTAACGGAGATCCGCAGTTTCCTTGGTTTGGCTAGGTACTATCGCCGTTTTGTGGAGGGATGTTCATCCATTGCAGCACCGATGACCAAGTTGACTCAAAAGGGTGCTCCGTTCAGGTGGACTGAGGAGTGTGAAGAGAGCTTTCAGAAGCTCAAGACAGCCCTGACTTCAACTCCAGTGTTGGTATTACCTTCGGGTTCAGGGTCCTATACCGTCTATTGTGATGCTTCGAGGATTGGCCTCAGAGCGATGTTGAAGCAGGACGGTAGGGTGATTGCCTACGCGTCCAAACAGTTGAAGGTGCATGAGAAGCACTATCCAATTCATGATCTCGAGTTGGCAGCGATTGTTCACGCCCTGAAGATATGGCATCATTATTTATACGGTGTTCCCTGTGAGATTTTCACTGATCACCGGAGTTTGCAGCATATATTCAAGCAGAAGGACCACAATTTGCGCCAGCGGAGATGGTTGGAGTTGCTAAAGGACTATGACATCACTATATTATACCACCCGGGGAAGGCCAATGTGGTGGGCGATGCCTTGAGTCGCCGGGCGGAGAGTTTGGGGAGTTTGGCATATCTTCCGGNGGGTCCTATACAGTCTATTGTGATGCTTCGAGGATTGGCCTGGGAGCGGTGTTGATGCAGGACGGTAGGGTGATTGCCTACGCGTCCAGACAGTTGAAGGTGCATGAGAAGAACTATCCAGTTCATGATCTCGAGTTGGCAGCGATTGTTCACGCCCTGAAGATATGGCATCATTATTTATACGGTGTTCCCTGTGAGATTTTCACTGATCACCGGAGTTTGCAGCATATATTCAAGCAGAAGGACCACAATTTGCGCCAGCGGAGATGGTTGGAGTTGCTAAAGGACTATGACATCACTATATTATACCACCCGGGGAAGGCCAATGTGGTGGGCGATGCCTTGAGTCGCCGGGCGGAGAGTTTGGGGAGTTTGGCATATCTTCCGGCAGTTGAGAGGCCCTTAGCCTTAGATATTCAGTCCTTAGCCAGTCAGTTCGTGAGGTTGAATCTTTCAGAGCCTTTCCGGGTTTTAGCTTATGTGGTGGCTCGGTCTTAACTTTATGACCGCATTCAAGAGCGCCAGTACGATGATCCCCACCTTCTGGTTATTCAGGACAGGGTTTGGCGAGGTGAAGCCAGGGATGTGACTATAGGAGATGATGGTGTGATGAGGATGCAGGGTCGGATCTGTGTGCCCAATGTGGATGGGTTTCGGGAGTTGATTCTTGAGGAGGCCCATAGCTCGCGATATTCGATTCATCCTGGTACCGCGAAGATGTACCAGGATCTGAGACAGCACTATTGGTGGAGAAGGATGAAAAATGATAGAGTGGAGTTTGTGGCCAAGTGCCTCAACTGTCAGCAAGTCAAATATGAGCATCAGAGACCGGGAGGGTTACTTCAGCAGATTGAGCTTCCAGAGTGGAATTGGAAGCGGATCACCATGGACTTCGTGGTTGGACTTCCTCGGACTTTGAAGAAGTTTGATGCTATTTGGGTGATTGTGGATCAGTTTCATTCTAGGTTGACTACATACTCCTCCGAGAGGTTGGCGGAGATTTATATCAGGGAGATTGTTCGCCTCCACGGTATTCCAGTATCTATCATTTCAGACAGAGGTACACAGTTCGCTTCACGGTTCTGGAGAGCCATTCAGCAGGAGCTAGGCACCAGGGTAGAGTTGAGTACAGCCTTTCACCCTCAGATGGACGGGCAGTCCGAGCGCACGATTCAGATTCTTGAGGATATGCTCCGTGCCTGAGTGATGGATTTTGGAGGGTCATGGGACCAATACTTGCCACTTGCAGAGTTTGCTTATAATAACAGCTACTAGTCCAGCATTCACATGGCACCGTATGAGGCTTTGTATAATAGACGGTGCTGGTCCCCAGAGGGATGGTTTGAGCCGGGTGAGGCCTGATTGTTGGGTACAGATTTGGTCCAGGACACCCTGGACAAGGTGAAGGTGATTTAGGAGAGACTTCGTGTAGCTCAGTCTAGGTAGAAGAGTTATGAGGACCGGAAGGTTCGTGATTTTGCATTTATGGCTGGTGATCGGGTTTTGCTTCGGGTATCACCTATGAAAGGCGTCATGAGGTTCGGGAAGAAGGGTAAGCTGAGTCTGAGATTTATTGTCCCTTTTGAGGTGTTGCGACGTGTTGGGGAGGTTGCTTACGAGCTAGCCCTACCTCCCAACCTAGCAGGAGTTCACCCGGTATTCCATGTCTCCATGCTCCGGAAGTACTACGGTGACCCGACCCATGTTTTGGATTTCAGTTCAGTCCAGCTGGACAAGGATTTATCATATGTTGAGGAGCCAGTAGCTATATTGGATAAATAGGTGAGAAAGCTCAGGTCAAAGGATATTGCGTCAGTAAAGGTTCAGTGGAGGGGTCAGCCGGTCGAGGAGGTAACTTGGGAGACCGAGCAAGATATGCGTAGTCAGTACCCTCATCTTTTCACAGCTTCAGGTATGTCTCTATACTCGTTCGAGGATGAATGATTTTCTTAAGAGGGGGAGAATGCAACGACTCGGTAGGTCGTTTTGAGAGTTAGCGCCCCGATCCCCTAATAACTGCTTTCCCCGTGTCTATTTCTGCTTTTGGGACTTGTTGAAACGTTGAGTGGTGATATTTGGAGATTTTTCGGACACATAATCCTTATATGTGCGTTTAAGCTTTAGAATCGGACGGTAGTTGGAACTATGTGAAGACACGGCCAGAATGGGACTCTGTCGACTCTGTTAGCTCCGTTGGGTGATTTCAGAGTTAGGAGCGTGTCCGGAATGTGTTTTCGAAGCCTGTAGTAGATTTAGGCTTGAATTGGCGAAAGTTAGAATTTCGGCGATTTTGGCCGATAGGTGGAATTTTGATATCGGGCTCGGAATGGAATTCCTAGATTGGCTGTAGGTCCGTTGTGTCATTTGTCACCTGTGTGTAAAATTTGAGGTCATTCCGACTAGTTTTGATGTGCTTCGGCATCGGTTGTAGATTTTTGAAATTTCATAAGTTCTTAGGCTTGAATCCATATATAATTGGTGATTTTGGTGTTATGTGATGCATGTTGGAGGCTCGACTAAGTTTGGATAAGGTATTAGGACTGGTTGGTAAGTTTGGTTGAGGTCCCGGGGGCCTCAGGGATGTTTCGGATGCTCAACGGGTGATTTTTGGAACTTGGAAACAGCTGAACCATTGCTGGTTCTGGTGTCTCGCACCTGCGATGGACTTTCCGCAGGTGCGGAAGAGCGGCTCGCAGGTGAGAGCTTGGTCAAGGTCAACCAGTCTCACAGGTGCGGTCTGGGTTCCGCAGGTGCGGTCTGGGTTCCGCAGGTGCGGAGCCGCAGATGCGGCCCAGTGACCACAGGTGCGGCCCCAGTCCTTTTAGTGGGTTTTCGCACCTATGACGAATTTTCCGCAGGTGCGGTCCAAGGGGCGCATGTGCGGAAATTGTTGGGCAGTTTATATCAAACTCGAGGGCTTGAAATTCATATCTTCTAAAAACAATTTGGAGCTCAGGTGTAGGAGATTTGGAGTGGGTTTTGAGGAAAAGCTTCATAGGTAACTATTCCTAACCTTATGTCCTTTGTATATCGTTAATCTATAGCAATTTCTTCCATGCAATCTAGGAATTTGGGTGAAAAATCATGAAAATGGGAAGAATTACCCCAATTAGAAAATTCGAGAATTTAATAAGATTTTGACGTCGGTTTTGGATGATTCTTGTTCGAGTGTGTTCGTGAGTGAATGGGTGCTCTAAATTTGTAGCTTTCACTCGATTCCGAGATGTGGGCCCAGGGGACTTTTTGGGCAATTTTCCTAATTTCGCGTATTAGCCTCGAACTTATTAACTATTTTGATTCCTTAAAGTGATATTTACATTATGCAATTGAATTGAATGGATTTGGGTCATTCAGAGTCAGATACTCGTGGCAACAGTTTGGTTTTGAGTTGAGTAGCGTAGTCGAGGTAAGTGGCTTGCCTAACTCTATGTTGGGGACTTCCCCTTAGGCTATTTTAATACTGTTTTATGTTGTTTGGGCGTCATGTACGTGAGGTGACGAGTACGTACACGGGCCATTGTTTCTAAGAATCCATTTTTCCCTCCATGACTTAAATCATTTCATTCCTATTTCAATGTCTCATGTATTGACTATGTAGTTTAGATTAGGAAATAACATGCCTGCCTGTTTTACTTGAACTTTCCCTAGTTATTACAATGTGTGCCATGTTTAGGTAGTTTTATCCATATTTTTGCATGTGATCTTTCCTGAACTGTTTTAAATAAAAATTGTATTCGGTATTTGTACTGCATTGCATATTTAAATATGGACTACGGACGAGATTTTGGGAGATTTCCCCCTGTACTGCATTGCATATATAAATTCGGACTATGGACGAGATTCCGGGAGCTTTCCCCCTGTACTGCATTGCATACTTGTTACTGTGATATATGTTATGCTGAGCCGAGGGCTCCTTGTTATTATTTTCTTTTAGCTCATTGTTCCTACTGATTTGCCTTAGCTTATTATGTCTCTCTGTTCAAATTTTAAATTGTTTTACTATAAAAATCCAGTAAGACCCTGAACCTGACTTCGTCACTACTCGACTGGGGTTAGGCTTGGAACTTACTGGGTACCAATTTGTGGTGTACTCATGCCCTTTCCTACACATGTTTTTCATGTGCAGATCCAGGTACCAGTGCTCAGTTTCGTGACTAGGGGTCTGAGCAGCAGCTTCTAGGAGACCAAAAGGTAATTCTACCGTGTCCGCAGAGTCGTTCAAGTCACCTTCACTTCCAGATTTAGATAGATGTTTTTCATGTAAATTCCCTTACGTTGTATAGAGCTATTTTGAGATAGAGCTTGTGGATAAAGTGATATTCTGGGTTTTGGGAAAGTTGTATTTGTAGGCGCCAAGTGGCGATGTTTCATTGTAGACTTATTTTGTCTTTATGTTACTGCTTCTATTTAATATGTGTTTTCGCAATTAGGCTTACCTAGTCGTAGAGACTCGGTGCCGTCACGATGCCTTGGGAGGGTAAATCGGGTCGTGACAAGTTTGTAACTGTTTTCTTGAATAGAAATTAGACAAGGTGTTCACTGTTATCGTGGATAAAGTTTCTTCAAATAACATCACAGCCAAAGAATTGTATAAAAATCTAGATATGTGAAAAAATAATATGATGAGTGGTAAACGTCTTCATGTGAGATGCATGACTCATATACTTAATCTAATTGTGTAAGACGGTTTGAAAGAAATTGATGCTTCTGTAACACGTGTTAGAAATACTGTGAGGTATGTGAGATCGTCGCCTGCAAGGACCTTAAAGTTTAAATAGTGTTGTGCACATGTAAAGCTAGAATGTACCAAAACATTGTGTTTGGATGTTCCTACTAGGTGGAATTTCACCTATTTGATGTTGGATACGGCGCAAAACTTTGAAAAGACCTTTGACAAGTTTCATCTTGTTGATGGTGGATTTTCTGCTTATCTTTGTTCTCATCTTTGTGAAGACGGTAGTAATGGAAGTCCTCCATAAATCTGATGATTGGGTGAACGTGCGAAACGTGATAAAGTTTCTTGCAAGATTTCATGAGCTCACCAAAAAAGTTTCAGGTTCACGTTATGTCTCTTGTAATGCTCATTTTGAGGATTTATCTCAACTTTATTGTCATTTTAAAATGTGTTTAATTAGTGAGGATGAGAGTTTGAGAAAAATGGATGAGCGGATGCAAGAAAAGTTCAAGAAGTATTGGGTGAGCCTGAAAAGATGAATAAAATAATTGTATTGCTTCCGTCTTGGATCCATGTAACAAGTTTGAATATGTTGGTCTTGCACTTGATGAACTTTTTGGAGAGGAAAAAGGGAAGAAAATAAATGATGATGTGTGCATATATGAGTTCTTTATTTCTAGAGTATCTAAAAAAGTATTCATCGGGATCTTGTCCTCAATCTCCATCTATATCTACTTCATCTGATAACACAAATACATTTGGTGGGAGAGTTATAACTGCATCATTAATAAGGACGAAGCTTCACTTGAAGAAACTAAAGGAAGACGTGGAAGTGGAGGTGCTAAATCGGAGTTGGATAAATATATTAGTGAAGAACAAGAGTCTTTTAGTGAAGAATTTGATATCTTAAGTTAGTGCAAAGCACATGCTCCTAGATTTTCTATTCTTTCACAGATGGCTCGTGATGTGTTGGCCATTCCAATTTCTAGTGTGGTGTTGGAATGTGCATTTAGAATCGGTGGCCGTATTCTTGATTCATTTAGGATTTCATTGACTCCTAAATGCATGCAAGCTCTTATTTGTGTTCAAGATTGGCTTAGAGAAGAGAAGGTTCCTATTAGTGTTGAAGAAGAAATGGAGTATCTTGAGGAACTCGAACTTGGTAAGCTTTAATATTTTGTGTGTGTTTTAGTTCAAAATAATATATTACACTTGCTTATGTTGAATGACATATTTGGTCGAATTATCTTTAGATATGAAAAATAATGGAAGCACTACTAGCATTCTTGATGTATAGTTGCAACTTGAGTGGTAAGTTTAATACTCTATTTGTTTGGTAATAATGATAAACAATTATAGTTTTGTTATTTTATCATCAAAATTTTATATTCTAACTTATGATTCTCTCTTCTTTTTAAGGTTCAAGTTCAATCATGCCTCGTGATCCTAAAGTGCGCTCACATATTTGGGCAATGATAACGGAGAAGTTCACAAAATAGAGTGCAAGCACTGTGGTCGAGTCTATAATGTTCTTCCAAAGAGGGATGGCACATATAGTTTAAGGAAGCATATCAGAGGCTGTCTTGAGCGTCTTCAAGAAATTTGCATTGTTGATGTCGTTGTTGTTGCTTGTTAGTTACAATTGCAGCTTTATGTTTTGGCAGGTGTATGCCCTCTCTGCTTTTGCTGCATCTGAATATTGTCGAATTCTAATTTCTACTGATGCTTGTTAGATGGCAGATATTGTTGTTGTGTTGCATTTTGCTGCTCGTTTAAAGAAGTGCTTGAATGACAACTTCTCTAGTCATTTATGTTTATTGTTTAATGTACTTTAATTCTGTTGCTTTCTGCGTTTATGCACTTTAATTAGCCTCGTTAGTTGGCTAGTTGCTTAGTTAGCGTGACTTGAATCCATTTAGGAGATGCATGGACTGCTTGCTTGGAGCCTTCGAATGTTGGTTTTGGCGTTTTGTTGTTACTCTATTTCTTGTATCTTTGTATTGTCATACCAGAGTTTATGTTTTTGTTGGTTCATCTTGGCTCTATATGCCTGTTGTGATCTTGAGAAATCGAGAAGTATATGGTTCGGAGAATCAGAAAGGCTGAAAAGAACAACATTGTTGATCCTTGATGCAGTAGTTGGTTATATCAGGGAATCTTTTGGATAAGGAACTTCCTATCTAGAATGGAACATTCTTGATTTTTGTTTTGATTGAAGGAACTGTGTTATGGGGCAGTGAGCACTTCATTTTAAGGCAAACAATGGCTTTTCCTACTTAACCTTTGCTGACATGGTCTGAGGTTTAAGGTCTTTCGCCCTAATTATTCTCTTAATGTATCATACCGAAACCGTACCGAACCAAAGTAACAAAATATCGAACCGTATCGAACTACTTTCATACGATATTTGTTGTACACAATTGATAAACCGAATACCGAAATACCGAACCGAAGTACCGAATGCCCACCCCTAGAATTAACAATTCAATTTTTACCTACTACTATTGTAGGATAATTGACAATAGGAATTTTATATATCTGAGTTCAAGAACTAGTGATTGGTAAAAAATCCAGAACTTTTTTGTCACGATCCAATCTTCCCTCGGTGAGAGGTCGCCACAGCACCTAGTCTCTACGACTAGGTAAGCCTAACATTTGTGGGGAAAAAATGAAAACGAAAGCATAAATCTTAACAACTAACAGCAACAGGTAATCAAATAACTTATAGAAATGCCGCTCGGCATATATAATAACCTGTATTGGTAAAAAAGAGTTTCACACGTAAGCCCGCTTTTGACAACTCAGCCAGTCACGTGGACACAGGGAAACGCGACAGCTGGATGTGACTCCTTGAAGAGATACGGTACAAAAAGGCACGGTTCAGTAAACCCACGAACTTATCAGCCACGGGAAACTCAACTTGATCAAAACGGGAGAGAGGCACGGTCAGAATGAATCTAGACAAAGTTACGAGCAGATTCAAGGACCCACAATTGATTACTCGAACGTTATGTAACTGAACCCCAATTATAGTTATCCTTTGTAATGCCTCATTAATGTCATAATTAGTCATTAATGAGTAACCATAGCAAGAGTCGTACGTTGTAAGAATCTCTTATATAAGGGAGGGGAATACAGCTTGTAAAGGCATCTGATTCTCGAATACAATCAACTCTATATTTCTGCAATATTGTCTATTATTCATTTTTCTCCACTATATTGATTATCAGTAACCCGCATTCATCGTAAAAATAAGCTTTAGTCAAAGGGTCTAATTCTTTGGTTAAACAAATTGGTTCCGTTACCGGGAACTCTGATAATCTTTGTTTACTTTTCAAGTGATATCCTCTGAATTATGTCAAACCCCAACGACAACAATCAGTAAAGGAGTGGAACCCCAGTTCCATCGCCTTCAGTAACCCCACGTGGTTCAAGGGAACAATCCCCAGAAAGATCCAATAACAACAATGGTGATAATGATCAAACTGTGGAACAAGATCGTGTAAAGCAAATGATTGCAGAGTATGTGAGCCAAGCCTTGCAAGAATTTGCGAGAGGGTTACCGGCAGCGTTACCTACACCACCGACGCCACCCCCCAATAATACCATCACCATGGAAAATCCTCAATCTGGGTTGGCAAACTCAGGAAGAGGAGATACTCCTAATGAATCTCTTGGAAGGAGACCAGGTATATCTAATAATCATAATTACAAAATTTACTGCTAATCATGCAGAAACAGATGAAGGAGCAGAACGATTGCATCGAACAAATTCCTGGAGTACCACCTATCATCAAAGGCATCGATGTTGATAGATATTCTCAACAACCTTGGAAGCCAAGTACAACACCCTTGCCTATACCCAAGAAGTTTAAAATTCCTGACGTTCCCAAATATAATGGAACTACTGACCCACGCGACCATGTGACTGCTTTCACTAGTGGAGTAAAAGGCAACGACTTAACGAAACAAGAGATTAAATCAGTCCTTGTCAAAAAATTTGGGGAAACACTTACCAAAGGATCCCTAACAGAATTGTAAGTGTTTCAGGGCTATTTAACAGAATTGTAAGCTCAACAAAATCAGTCCTTGTTAAAACAGGGCTATTTAACAGAATTGTTTAGTGATAAAGGTAAACAGGCATATATGAGGAACATGCAGGAGCCCCCAAAGCCTCCTTCTCCAAAACGAACCGTTAACGTAATACACGGGGGTGAAGAAGTAAACGGAGTGATTTGCAAAACAACCAAGAAGTTCAATCACACATGGAAAATGGGCTCGTGGANATCGATACTGACATGGCTTATAACGTGATCATTGGAAGGCCATGGATCCATGACATGAAAGCGATACCCTCCACGTTGCATTATGTAATTAAATTTCCCTATGAATGGGGGATTCAACAAGTCAAAGGCGATCAGCAGACCGCAAGAAATATAAACCCTGTGGTACACTACAACAAGAAAATAGAGGTGGAAGAATTACGAGATAAGGAAATCTCCTAAGCAGGTAACACTGCCCAAACGGGAATGGAAGAAATTACTACCCAAATAGGTACGGAAGGTATTATTGATGAAACAAGTACGAAAGAAATTACTTAGAGAAAAAAAATCAAGTAACCACGGAAGGTATACTATACCAAACAGAAACAGATTCCAGACCGGACGTCATTCGTGAACCGAAGGAAGATGAGCACATCAAAACAACTACGGAAGAGCTCGAAGCTGTTCCATTATCCGAACAAAAGCCTGAGCATAAAGTGTATATAGGCACGAGGCTAGACCCCGCTCGAAGAGGTAAGTTGATTGATTATTTAGGCTAACGTAGACTGCTTTGCGTGGTCCCACTCAGATATGACAGGCATTCCACTAGAAGTGATGACTCATAAACTAAATGAAGATTTATCCTTCGTACCTGTTAAGGAAAAGAAAAGAAATCAAGGACCATTCAAGAACCAAGTGATCGACGAAGAGGTACATAAACTCTTGAAGATTGGTTCGATACGAGAGGTAACACACCCTAACTGGTTAGCAAACACCGTGGTAGTACCTAAAAAGAATGGAAAGTGAAGAGTATGCGTAGATTATACTGATTTAAACAAAGCATGCCCCAAAGATTCATTCACATTGCCTCATATAGATCAAATGATTGATGCCACCGCAGGTCATGAACTATTAAGCTTTGTAGATGCATATTCTAGTTATAATAAGATTAAAATGGATCTTTTAGACGAGGAAAAACCTCCTTTATCACGAACAGGGGGAATTATTGTTATCAAGTCATGCCTTTTGGCCTAAAAACGCTGGAGCCACCTATCAAAGGCTGGTGACCAAGATGTTCCAAAAACATCTTGGAAAGACGATGGAAGTCTACATTGATGACATATTGGTAAAATCAACACAAGCACAAGACCATTTCCAGCATCTCTCTACTGTTTTTGATATTCTACGCAGGTATAATATGAAGTTAAATCTAGAGAAATGCGCTTTTGGAGTGCAATCAGGCAAATTTTTGTGTTTCCTTGTATCAAACAGAGGAATAGAGGTAAATCCCGCTCAAATTAAAGCTATAGAGGAAATACCTGATATTTTAACAAATAAAAAGGAAGTTCAAAGACTGACAGGGAGAATAGCAGCTTTGGGTAGGTTTATTTCTAAATCTTCCGAAAAAAGTTTTAAATTCTTCTCAGTTCTCAAAAAGCAGAATCAGTTCGAATGGACTGAAGAATGTCAGCAAGCCCTCAAGAACCTGAAGATTTATCTATCGAAACCACCACTGCTTTCAAAGCCAAAAGAAGGGGAAAGATTGTACATCTACCTGGCTGTCTCAGAAATTGCTGTAAGAGCAGTATTGGTAAGAGAAGAAAAAGGTAAACAATCACCTATCTATTATGTAAGTAAAACTTTGCTAGATGCTGAGACTAGATATCCACATCTGGAAAAGTTAGCCTTAGCTTTAATAATGGCATCTAGAAAATTACGACCCTATTTTCAATGCCACCCAATCACCGTTGTGACCTCATATCCTTTAAGAAATATTCTGCATAAACAGGAATTGTCAGGAAGATTAGCCAAGTGGGCCATAGAATTAAGTGAGCATGAAATAATCTATCAGCCTAGGACTGCAATTAAGTCTCAAATACTAGCTGATTTTGTTGCTGACTTTAGTAATAACATTGTATCTGAAGTAGAAAAAGAGTTACAACTCTTTAACGGTGTTAATCCAGGCCTATGGACCTTGTTCACCGATGGTTCTTCAAATATAAAAGGCGCCGGCTTAGGCATAGTCTTGATATCACCCACGGGTGAAAAGACAGGCCAAGCTATAAAGTGTTATCCTATCACTAACAATGAAGGAGAGTAGGAAGCTGTTATTGCAGGGCTTGAACTTGCACGGGAGCTCTCAATCAAGCAAATTATGATCAACAGCGACTCCCAACTGGTAGTAAATCAATGGGAACTTACATCGCTCGAGAGACTAGAATGCAATAGTATCTTGAAAAAGAACGAGAGCTCGTGAGACAATTCAAAACATGGAAGGTAGTGCAAATACCTAGAGAAGAAAATGCAGAAGCAGATGCACTAGCTAACCTCGCAGCAGTCACAGAAGTAAAGAACAAAGACAATACAATTGTCGTTCAACAATTTCATTCAATAATAGACCAGGAAAGGAATGAGGTAACTTTCAACAACCTAACCTGGGACTGGAGAAACGAAATTCTTAATTTTTTGCAGAATGGCACCGTACCTGAAGACAGGAAAGCAGCTCAAGCACTTCGCTGCAAAGTTGCACGATACTGCCTTATTCGCAACTCACTTTATCGCAAAATGTTCGGAGCACCCCTAGCTAAATGCCTCGGACCTAACCAAACGGGATTTGTGATGAAAGAAGTCCACGAAGGACACTGTGGAGATCACTCAAGGGCGAGATCCTTAGTGAAAACATTAATTAGAGTCGGATACTATTGGTCTAAGATGGAAGAAGAAGCCGAGAATTTTGTATCCACATGTGACAAATGCCAAAGGTTTTCCAATAACATGCATCGACTAGCGGAATTATTACATCCAATAATATTCCCATGGCCTTTCATAAAATGGGGGATGGACATAGTGGGACCTCTTCCCACTGCTAAAGGACATGTGCGGTTTTTACTCGTACTAACCGACTATTTTACAAAATGGGTAGAGGCAGAAGCGTTCAAACAAGTGTGAGAAAAGAAAGTTAAAAGNGGAAAATCAAGCGGATCACTTCAACACCGTACCACCCCGTGGCTAATGGTCAAGCTGAGTCAACGAATAAGGTCATCATCAACAATCTAAAGAAGCGGCTAGATAAAGCCAAAGGAAACTGACATGATGATTTACCAGTGGTACTATGGGCATACAGAACAACTTCTAAAATAGCCACGGGAGAAACTCCGTTCGCACTTGTTTATGGCTCAGAANATAGAGCGTTATTACAACCGTAAAGCTCATCTCAGGTACTTTAAAATTGGGGACTTCGTCCTCAAAAAAGTCTTTCAATCAACAAAAGAAGCAGGTGCAGGAAGGCTAAATCCAAACTGCGAAGGTCCTTACAAAATCCGAGGCATAGTAGGGAAAGGCGCCTATGAGTTGGAAGCTATGGACGACAGAGTTCTACCAACAAGTTGGAACGCCATCCATCTAAAGAAGTATTACTTCTAAAAGAAAAGAATACCCCCCGTCAGGTATCACACGTTCGATTTTATTTTGAACATTTAAAAATTTTACTAACTTTTTTAGATGATAGGCACAAAGCTAACCCATCACCAGATGATGATATTAGACCTGCAAAGACGCGAGGAAATAACACAATTCCCGGTCTAGGGTTACACTTTTTGATGGGCGTTTTAAAAGGGTTAAGCAGTCATCATCTAAAAAACTATATACCTTCGAGTACGAAATGTTTTTCCTTTTCAGGAAAAGGACCACAAGGAAGGAATAATCAAGTGCTCGAGATTTCATTCTTCAAAACTCAAACACTTGGGGAACTATACAGTATGGAAGGTTAAGACGAAGCAAAAAAGACTATAAAAAGGTCAAAAGCTCGAGCCTGAAGACCCATCTACCCAACGAGACAAGTGACACGAGCAGATTCGAAAGAAATCAAAAAAGCCATCCAAATACAAAACCTAATGCAAAAAGCAAAAACTTTCGAACATATTCAGGTTGAAAGGCAAAATGTTAGTCACGAGAAAGAAATCTACATCTTCATACTTATTCAAAATTGTTGTAACAACAACAGTTAGGGGTAAAAGATCATCATCAATGTACTCATTCAAAAAACTGTTCTCGAATAAAACAGTTATGGATGAAAGATCTAAATACTTGTATTTGTTCAAGAAAATGTTATCAAATAAAAACAGTTACGAATAAAAAAATATTTTCCTCGTACTTATCAGAAAATTGTTTCCAAAACAGTTGCGGGTAAAAACCCTAATCTTTATAAAAACTATTACTAGTAAAAAACAGTTGTTTCCTTGTATTAATATCGAAAAACTGTTACCTATGAAAAACAGTTACGAAATACAAGAGTATATCAAATCTGTTAAACAAAAACAGTTGCAAACATGAGTTTTAGACGATAACCAAACACATGTAAAATGTCATGGAAGTTCAAACAAAAAACTTTCCTTGGAAACATTCTTAAACATGTGTAAAATTCCTATCACTCTATTGCATTATCATGAAGTCGAGACGTCTTCTTCATGTCAATTATAAAGGGAACTCTTCCATAAACTATGCCTATTATAAAAAAGCACACATTTAATATGACAAGGTGCCTACTATAAAAAAGGTACGAGTAGTCTAAATCATTCCACATGCAAAACTCAAAGGTAAAACTAAAACCTCGAAAAATGAAGCATGCAAAAGACTTAAAGAGTGAAACAGAAACTCAACAAAAGTCGAACTAACATTTATATATTAAAACGGCTAAAACTAAGTATTAACTTATACTTAGCCGTATAAAATTTTTATATACATTGTGGTGCCCCTAAGTTGTCAATTAGGGACTTAAAGGAAATCCAAATTTACCCCCGATGGGACTGGGGGTAACAACCAATTGATACAAAGAAAAAGAAAAAAAGGGATAAACCAACTAAATCCTTTCAAGAGAGGTTGACTTCAGTGGTAGAAGGAGCAGGAGAAACTGGGGATGAAGAGGCACGAGCGGCTGGAACCTCACCATCAGGTGAAGAAAGGTTATGACCCTGTTGAGCCTTCTCCATGGCTTCCTTAGTTTTGGCTATTTCAGCACTAAGGTCAAAACCCTCTTGACTCATTTCCATCAATGTGTCAAGGCGAGAATTCATATACGCCCAGCTCACGTCGACAGCAGCCACCTCTTCCAAATCTTCATAATCTTTTGCCCACACTTGAAGCTCAGCTCTCAACCCGTCCTTCTGCGCCTCCGCAGCTTCATGGGCGGACCTTAATGGAATAATCAAATCCTTTATAGATTGATCTTTGTCTAAAGCCCTACTAAGATCTTCTTGAGTACGAGTGAGTGATTGCACGAGCTCACCTGAGTATTCTTCCTTCTGCACCAACAAGTTCTTCAAGTCTCTAAACTCCTCTGAGGCACGGGACAGCTGCTCCGCGAATGAAGACTCCAGAACACTCTTATCTTTATCATCTTGACTGCAAGAAGCCCTCTTCGCTGCTAGTTCTGCTGCCATAAGTCTCATCTGCCGCTTCAAGGTACTCATTTCCTCTTCTAAAGCATCCATGCCAATCCTTAGGCTATCATTTTGTGCTCTCCAATTATCAACTTCTGCATGCAACTCTCTTGTCTCTTGGTCTGTGTTTGAAATCCTCTTCATAAGCTCCATGCCTATAAGGTTAATCTACAAGAAATAAACCAGTCAGATATGGTAAATTTCACATACGAGAGTCAAAGAGGATAACTTACAGCATACCTTCAAAGAGGTATGCACGACCTCATTGGCCCATGTCAGAGCACCGTGGCTAGCTAGCTTTGCTTTCTCAGTGGGACCTATCAAAGGCTTGAGCCAAACTTCAGGCTCACCCGTCTTCTTGAAAAGGTTTCCCTCAGCTGGAACCTCTATTACCACCTGCCGCATCTCTCTGCTGGAAGACCCTACTTCCCTAACAGAAGGCATGGAAGCAGGCAGAGATGGAACAGCAACAAGCACGGAAGGTTGAGGAGCTGGAGAAGCCACGGGCAAAGAAGCATGCACAGAAATTTGAAGGGTTGAAGAAGTTACAGGCAAAGCAGCATCAGAAGTTGTGATAACCAAAGGAATAGATGAAACAGTTTCTCTCAAAGAAGCAGGAAAGACAGCAGCCAAAGGGACGTCATCAGGAGCAAGATCAACACCCTCATGAATAGGGGAATGTGAAACATCATCAAGGACAGGGGGCTCAATCGCAGACACGGAAGGCAAGGTTAAGTCAGTAAGCTCATCATCTAAAACCATTCTCCTTATCTGTGGCCTGTGCACTAAAGCACCATCTTCTTCTTCTTCTACGAAACAAGACTCACTAATCTTCCTCTTCGAGGAAGATGAACCAACAATAATTTCCTGGGCTTGAGCCAAGGACATCTTCGGGATAGATGAAGCAGACACCCCACGAGCAGAGAACCCTATTAAAAAGGGAAAAAAGTTAAACGACAAGAAAAAGAGACTCGAGTAAAGAAAGAAGCAAGAACAAGAGCTTCACTTACCGTGGGTCTTTACTTGCCAACCATACCTCCCAGCGAGGTACTTCCAAGATCTTTGTTCTGAAGGAGAAACAGATAATAATTTTTCTACCCAATCACGAATACCAGAGACATTCTCAACAGTATTCATGATTGTTGAGAGCAGAAAAAAATAGATACGGTGTTAAATAAAACATCTCAAGTCAATACAAGAAAAAGTAAATGTGAGCTAAAGAATACTCACGTGCGCGATTCCACTTTTCAGGGAAGGGAAGATTTTCTTCACTCACTAAACCAGCAGTGGGTACAGCAACATACCAGAGGTACCAGCCCCTATCCTTATCGTCTCCAAGGGTTACCATCACTCTTTTGCTTCTAGCAGTCAGAGTAAAAACCCCTTTCACGAAATAAGGTAGGAGAGTAGATATGAATAAGATGGTTGAAGGTAAAAGGAACCGAGGCTAAAGAAGCCAAACTCCTAAGGCATGCGACAACTCGCCACACAAGCGGGCCAACTTGTCCTAAGCGGATATTGAAAAAACGGCAAAACTCAATTATAACTGGGTCAATGGGGGGGTCTGAACCCTAAAGTGAAAGGATACGTATAAAAAAAATAATATCCCTTCTTGTAAGACGTTATTCTTTGATTACTATTCGGAATATAGACAGGAAAGTCAGATTTCCAAAAGCATTCCCTACGAACAAGGGAAATCTGACCCTCAGTTATAAGGGTTGGATATCTTTCTACACTATCAAGAGAAGAAGATTGATCTACAAGAAATTGACTATCCCTAGCGAAAACAAACTCAGCAGGGACAATTTCATCGACTCCAGGTTCACGAAAACGTTCGCCTCTACCTCTAGACAAAGATCGAGAAACCCTAAATCTCGGAGAAACTGGAGATCTAGTGGAAGGAGGAGGAACTATATGAGAAGAAGAAGAGCCCCTCGAAGGAGTGGATCCTATACTTCTAAGTCTACCACCCCTCCAACTCCTAGTCGGAGCAGAAGAAGGCGCTAAACTTTCAATATCTATTACTCTTTGAGGTTGGTTTGAAAAGGCATGTTTACAAAGGCAAAGAAGAAAGTTCTTTACAAAAGACAAAGTTAGAAAAGTGTTTCGTGGAAGCAAAGAAAAGAAAACATGTATTTATACTTGAAGACAACCGTCAAACATGAAGACAAAGGAAAATAATGATGAAAAGTCATAATAAAGATGTCACTTTGGAACTGGCACAGCCGCAAAAAGCCCTAAAAGTTGCTGAATAAATGCAGAACCAATCCGAAAAGGACACGTGGTATGAGCATTAAATGGAAGTGACAAACGACGCCTATGGTGCAGATAAGGATACAATGATTCAAGAAAAATCGGCGGCAAAATATTCCCGCCATAAATGAATATCCACTTACCAAATATTAATCATTAAATATATGGTAAGTGGGGGGACTATCTGTATTGGTAAAAAAGAGTTTCACACGTAAGCCAGCTTTTGACAACTCAGCCAGTCACGTGGACACAGGGAAACGCGAAAGCTGAGCGTGACTCCTTGAAGAGATACGGTACAAAGATGCACGGTTCAGTAAACCCACGAACTTATCAGCCACGAAAAATTCAACTTGATCAAAATAGGAGAGAGGCACCGTCAGAATGAATCTAGACAAAGCTACAAACAGATTCAAGGACCCACAATTGATTACTCGAACGTTATGTAACTGAACCCCAATTACTGTTATCCTTTGTGATGCCTCATTAATGTCATAATTAGTCATTAATGAGTAACCATAGCAAGAGTCCTACGTTGTAAGAATCTCCTATATAAGGGAGGGAATACAGCTTGTAAAGGCATCTGATTCTCGAATACAATCAACTCTATTCTGCAATATTGTTTATTATTCATTTTTCTCCATTATCTTGATTATCAGTAACCCGCATTCATCTTAAAAATAAGCTTTAGTCAAAGGGTCTAATTCTTTGGTTAAACATAATCAACTCTCAAAATTTACACAAAATTTCCCCAAGACCCGGAACATCATAAGTCACAAGCTTCTAAGAATTTATCTAATTGTTCTATACATCAGTATCTAGAAGAAGTAAAAGGAAGAACAATGCAAAAGAGATAGAGGGGGATTCCGAGGTCTGCAAATGCAGGAAGATGTACCTTGAAGTTTCTGGAGCAGCAGAGAGTATGCAACTAAAAGCGAGGCCGGTAGGAGTTACCTGGATCTGCACACGAAAACATGTGCAGAAGAGTAGCATGAGTACACCACAATGGTACCCAGTAAGTGCCAAGCCTAACCTCCATCGAGTAGTGACGAGGTCAGGTCAGGCCCAATGGTAAATAATAAATAAGGCATGAGAATATACACTATATAAGAGACTAGAATTTAACAAAATGAGACACAGCAAAATAACAGTACAACACACAGGGGTAAACAACAAGGGATCTCCCAAGATACCGTCTCGTAGTCCCAAAATAAATATGTAGGGAGAACTCCCGTGGTACCACCTCATAGTCTCAAAAGTAAATAAACAGGGAGATCTCCCGAGGTACCGCCTCGAAGTCTCAAAAGTAAATGTGCTGGGAGATATACCGGGATACTGTAGCAAACTAAATATGCAAGGGGATCTCTCGGGACACCGTCCCGTAGTCCCAAAGTAAATGCACAGCTCAAAAAATGGGAATAACTGTTAAAGCAAGAAAACTTATCATTTAGACTAAGTACAAGTCAAGAGAAAAAAGAACAGGAATTCACTGAGCATGCTGCACAGAGTTCAGATAAACAATTAATACATGTAGACATGTTATTCTAGGCTAATAGGATAACTACACCTGCTAACTCAATTAAGATGAAACATGTTATTACTCAGTAAAAATCAAGTTTTACAACAAATAGCATGTGTACGCACTCGTCACCTCGCATACACGACGCTCACATATCATAACAGTACCAAATCCTAAGGGGATTCCCCC
>ML407422.1:29049-39353 GCA_005239525.1 Nicotiana knightiana | reverse complement strand
ACGCCTTTCTTTGCTGGGAATCTAGTAGTTATACCACCATTGATCAACATGGAGTAACTTACTATGGCTACACACTCCATAATAAGGTTCACCATCTTGTGAGGAATCCCTAGTTCAATCAACGGTTGTTTTAGGAAACTCCATTCAACTGAGTCATAACCTTTCCTAATATCCACTTTATTGATGCATCTTGGAGAGACTATTTTTCTTGTATACCCCTTCAACAACTCATGAGCCAGTATGACATTGTCTAAGATATTTCTCCCCTCTATGAATGCAGATTGAGATGGTCCTACACGATAGTCCACAGCTGTTTTCAGTCTCTTTGTTATGATCTTGGCAATGATCTTGTATAAAGTTGAGCAACATGCAATTGGCCTGAATTCTTTCACATAAGTTGGATGATCCACCTTAGGAATCAGAGTGACAGTGGTGCAATTTATCTTTCTAAGTAACCTTCCTGTTTCAAAGAACTATTGAATAGCTTCTGTCACCTCTTTCCCTATACTCGCCTAAAAGGTTTTATAAAATTCAGCTGGATATCTATCCAATCCTGGAGCTTTATCATCTGGTAACTCCATTACTACTTGCTTAACTTCTTCTTATGTCACTGGAGTCAGCATTAACTTTTGTTGTGCTAGAGTTAATGTGGGACCCTCCCTAGCAATATTGATATTTATTCCAGGATGTGTATGAGTTGCTTCCCCTAGTAGCTTCTTGAAAAAGTTGATGAGTTCTTGTTGAATCTGTTATGGCTTAGTTATGCTATCATTATGCTCATTGTAAATGCATGACACTCTATTTTTTGCTTGTCTGGCTTTCAGATAGGCATGAAAGTATTTAGAATTTGAGTCACCTTGTGCAATCCAAGTAGCACTTGATTTTTGTCTAAGTACCCTTTCCTTAACTACATCCTAGTTTTCTATCAACTTAATAATCTTCTTCTCCTCCTCAATAAACACTGAATTGAAGTGATCATCATTTAATGCCCTTTGTATTGTCTCCAATTTTGCCCTTAAGTTCTCTTGCTTTTTATCAATGGAAGAGTACTCTTTGTGGATGTTCTTTATTTAGATTTCTAGCATCTTCAATCTTCTGCATATCCTAAACATAGCAATCCCCTGTATCTGTTTTGTCCAAACTATGCTAACTGCTTCTCTATAATCTTCCTGCTGTAGAAGTACTGTTAGGAGTCTATAAGGTCTTCTGACTTTTGGCATGTTCACCTCTGTATTTAACACAATAGGAGAGTGATATGAGACTCCTGGTAGCATATAAACAGCTTCAATTCCTGCATATATCTGGAACCAATCTGGATTGCCAAATGCCCAGTCAATATGACTATATATTCTGTCTTCTTCATCCCTCTTATTGCTCCAAGAAAATTTACATCCTCTTTTGGTTATTTTCCCTACTACAATATCATCAATACAGTGTTGTAAGTCTAACTTTTCCTGTTGATGCACTGGTTCTCCATTAATTCAGTCCCCAACAGATAGTATACTATCGAAATCTCCAATTATGATCCATGGCCCATTTGTCCTGGCATGAATGCTCCTAAGTTGATGCCACATAGTCTTCCTATCAGCAACAATATGCAATCCAAGATAAAAGTCCCAAAACAATAAAACATTGTAGCTATGTCCTGAATATGACAATGGATAAGTTGACTAGAAGTTGAATTACTGAGATTGTCACATTCACTGGCTTCCACCCAATCCAAATTCTCCCTTTAGGCGCTTCTGAGTAGTTATCTACAAACTTCCACCCTATGTAGAACTTCTTCTGAATCACTTCATCTTTTGACTGTCTTACTTTAGTTTCAAATATACCCACCATATCTATTTTATTATTAAGCAAAAACAATTTAAACTTTTTTTTCTTGTGAGGCTTGTTTAGCCCCCTTATATTCCAAGAGCTAAAAATCATGGTGGGGGTGGTTTGTTTATCTTAGTTCCTTTATCTACCAATTGGTCTTCTGTTCTATCTTGATCAGCTAGTGCTTTCTCAAGGATTCTTAAAGGAGCAAACTAATTTCTTCTAGCTATCTCTTGGGCATCAATATGTTTTCCATCTTTCTTATTTGAGCCATGGTGGACTATAACTTTCTTCCCTTTGTTGAATAACTGCACCTGTATTGGTGGTTCCACTTTTGAATTTGCAGCCGGAGGTATCTCAAGTTTGTTAGTTTCAGAGTCTGTTGTAGTTTTTTCTACTTCACCATTCTCCTGTACTTCTACTGCCTTTGTCTTCCATTACCATTTTTCCTTCTTCTTCCTCTTGTTTTGTTTCTTTCCTTGTTGATCATGTTGGGTTTGCTTTTGTTGACACTTCTCAGTCATATGTCCAAATTGATTACAATCTTGGAAGAATGTAGGCTTCCATTCATACTCCACATTTTTTCCCCAAATTTTCCCTTCTGCCACAATTACAGGAAGAACATTTGGTAGAGTTTGAGTGATATCCACTTTTATGAGAACTCTAGCATAGGAAATTCTATCAACATAAGCTGTCAGTTTATCCGTACACAGTGGTTTCCCAATATAACTCGCCAATCTTCCTAAGTTTTCACCAGCCCAGAATTGTACCGGTAATCCTGGGAACATCACCCATATATGAACCACTCTCATAGATTCATTTTTAATGCTAAAATCCAGACTTCACTCTTTCAGGTACAAGGGTCTGTTATTGAACGTATAAAGGCCATTTTGAAGAATCAAGTTCTTATCATCTATTGAATCAAATCTAAAGATGAAGTAATCATCGTCATGTAACAGTACCTTTGGCATATTCACTGAGTTCCATAGTCCATAAACGAACTTGAGCATCTCTTTAAACGTTGAATTTTCCCCAATTACATATCCAATTAGGGCATTTTTCCATTATTGACATTGCTGCTCCACTTCATTTAGATTCAACTCAACCAGCTTAATTCCATCCTTAATCACCGATGGATAGAATTTCAGCTGCATGCCTTGATCCTTCATTCGATTTCCTTTGACTATCTCCGCCATAAATCTAGCTTGCTCAGTTGAGTAAGTCAATTTGCACGCTGCTGTTGTAATTCCTAATTCCGGTGGAACTGATACTTCTGGTAGAATTATGTTAGCTCTTGTCGCCGGTGGTAGAGATTCATTCATTGCCTTCGTTTGCATGATTGTCGGTGCACTTCCCATCCCCAACATACAACTGATAAGTTGTCGAGGGCCTAGCTGATGTTCAATTCCCGATTCTGGTGTAACCAATCTACTAATCGATTCCTCTATTTGGTATGTAAAGCTCTTCATCGTCGAAGATCGTCGCTGATGGATGTTCATGGTTGTTGGCATACGTTAGCGGTCCTGCTTAACATGCGTCTTCAGAGAGAAAAGCCATCTTCCGTTTAGAGAAAAGATCGTCACTGATGGCTGTTCGAGATAGTATTTAATAACATCTCTAATTCTTTGACTATGTGTACTACTGAATCTGAAGTACTGAAACTGAAAAGGAAGTATGCTAACTTGGTTTATTAAAAAAGTGGCATAAATTTTAAGTTGAATTATTAACTGATGATTGAGGATTTCTATGAGATGTTTTTTTCTTCTTAATTGAGTTAGTTATACGCACAATGTCTATATTAATGACTATTGCGAGGAACTTATAATTTTATTTCATAACTCAAACACTCATTGAGATAGGATACATACGCGATGCGCGTACCGTGAACGATTTTTTAATTATATTGAACGTAAAATTCATATTGGATAAAAATTATAATTACAATTAAATATCTAAAACTTGGGATGAGCTATTATTAAGATTTGAATGAATAAAAAAATATCTTTAATGTTAAGCACAATACTAATTAACCAAAAAAGTCTTTGATCTAACTAATTTGCGAAAAATTCAAGTCATACTTTTCGAAATTTATAATAAAATAGATTATAATACAGTAATAAGAGTAAAACTGTTAAAAATGCAAACATTAAAAATAATAAGAATGAAACATTTGAAGACAAAATATATTCTAAGTTAGTTACAATTAATTAATTTTCTTTCTGGTCTTCGTTCAAATAAATGACAAATCCCTATACTTTCTATACAAAGTTAGTTATTTTAAAGGAAAATTTAGCATTTGATAACTTGATTTACATGTTCTTCATATACACATATTTTATTGGTTGATGCTAACCACATGTGACACACGTATACTAAAGCTAGTACTATATTAAAAGCACGAAGCTCCGCCTTTTTTACCCTTTAAAATAGATTTTCTATTGGACAAAATAGTAAATTAAGGGTGTGTTTGGTATGAAAAAAAATATTTTCGGGAAAATATTTTCACTTTTCCCATGTTTGGTTGGCTTAAATATTTTGGAAAATATTTCCCTTATTAACTCATTTTCCTCCATTGGAGGAAAATGTTTTCTTTCAAAAGAAGGGAAAATATTTTCCAAAACTCCTTCTCAACCTTCCCCACTCTCACCAACCCACCTCACACCCCCACACCCATCCACTTAACCACACCTCATGCCTACCCACCCCACCCCCTCTCTCCAAAAAGGCTTTTTTTCAAATTTCAGTTTTTCCGTCACCACCCACTCTACTACCCCCTGGAAAAAAAATTTACTTTTTTTTGTAATTTCAAATTTTTATTTTTTCGTTTTTCTACACCACCCCCACACCCACCTCACCCCCCGGGCGCAAAATTTTTTTTTTTACTTTTTTTTATAATTTTAAAATTTCTATTTTTTTCCTCCACCCCTACCCCTACCCCGCACAAAAAAAAAGGTTTCTTTTTTTTTTTAATTTCAAATATGTTTTTCTGCCTCTCTCCCCCCGAGAAAAAAATATTTTTTATATATTTTTAGTTTTACTTTTTTCATCTTTCGGTTTATAGGTTCAAAATTTTACAAGTTCTAAAATTATGAGTTCAGAGGTTTATGTGTTTGGAAGTTTACAGGTTTAGAAATTACAAAGTTTATTGTGGTTTTGAAAGTTTAGCGGTTCAGAAGTTTATGAAATTTGTGGATTCGGAAGGTTGTTGGTTCGAAAGTTCATGGCGTCATATTTATTGTATTTAAATTATGTATGAATACTCTTGAAAATTTATTTTCCTTAATTTGTGTACCAAATACCGAAAAATAAATAAGATTACTACTTATTTTCCAAGAAAATATTTTTTTGAGCACGGACAATATTTTCCCTTGTACCAAACACACTTCAAGTTACTCTCCTATCATTTAGGACTTTAAAAATAACTAAATTTTAATTATTGTGTCTTTTCTTATTAAATCAGGTAAGAAGTCCTAATATTAAGGATTTTAAAATTATGTATCAATTCTTATTTCTTTTAATTATGTAATATAATTATTATACTTTCCATATTTGTGTTCGTATTTGATAAAATCAACTAATAAGTGAATTATTAAAGTTTGTAAAAGATCCAGAAGATTTAATGCCTTACTAACATGAGTATGTACCATTGTACCATATTTTGATACATAACTATAGAGTTTTAAGACGCTCAAACTAAGAGTAAAAGCTTTTAAATATTTAAATATATACATATATGCTGATAAAGATAACATAACATATTTCATTTGATTTTTTTATTCATGAATTAGCAATTAACAAAGGTGTTTAGATAGTTTTCAAGCGTCATAAATCAATATTTATGGGTATGAACAAAAGAGAATGACAATATCCTAATTTGGTTTTTACTTAGTAAAAAATATTAGCAGATACTTTTAGGTGAAGTAGCAATTATAATTACGTTACATACTTATAACAAATTTTAAATAAAAAAATAATTCATATGAGATAAAACTTTAATTGATTTTAAATAGAAAATATTTAATAACTAGAATATTAATTAATTTTAAAATTTTAAATGTTATAAAAATAATAAAATTATAATATTATTTAATATGAATCTACTTTGAAGGTAAAAAAATTGATCAACATGTCGACCATAATGCATTCCATGTTAATTTTCTAATATTTTAGAATTTTAAAATCAACAAAAATTTTTTTTGTTAAATCCTTGCTTAATTGAGTAGGTAGTAGGGAGTCTCTCAGATCAATTAAGATTTCAATTATCTTTTTATCATTTAAACAGTGTAAATATTATTTTGAATTACTTTCCTATTCGAGAAATATTTCAAAACACTAATAATTATAAAAATACAAAGATTCAAAATTTATATTATAATTATAGTTAAATATTTAAAATATAAAATGAGCTAATATTAAAAATTTAAATTATTTGTTAAAAAAATAATTAAATCTTGAAATTAAGCAATTAAAATCTATTTTTTTCAAATCCATCATATAAGTAAATTATTGTTAAGGTGACAAAATTCTTAAGGTATATTTTGTTATATTAAGTTATTTAATGTAAGATATTCACTAATATTAGTCATTTTTTATATTCTACATTATCATTATTAATTTTTTCGGAGGTATAGGGCCCACATTTTCATATCCAAATCTCTAAAAGACCAAAGGATTCAATTATAATTTGTATTATTTGAAAAATCTTTGACGAATTGTGATAAAAGTATTTTGTATTTTGTTTTCTGTATTAAATCACAAAAATAAAATTAATTTTATAAAATATTTCCACACAATTCCTTATAAATCATCATAAGTCACCTAGAAACTTACGAGAGATATTGTCACGATCCAAAATCCATTAAGGGTCGTGATGGCGTCAGACATCACTGTCAGGCAAGTCAGCATCATATAACTAGTAGATTCTCGTTTTAATATTTCGAAATCATTTTTTCAAGAGACTAAACAATAAATAATAAGCTTCACTGAATAAATAACGACGTCTTACAAAATTTATTTACTGAATAATCCCGAAATCATCCCAGAACCCGGTGTCACAAGTGCATGAGCTTTTACTAGAAAGTAAAATAAAATACAACAACTGTCCAGAATATAAGTTTGGAAAGAAAAAGAAGATACAAATACTCGGAAGGAGACCCTGCTGGATGTGGATTGTCTCAAAAATGCAGCCCACCTAAGTCTCTGTATCAATCATGCCGCTGTGCCCACAAGGCTACAATCCATGCATGTACCTATACATAAAAATGTATAGCAAGTGTCGTATGAGTACGAAAATAACACATACCCAGTAAGTATCCCGCCTAACCTCGAAGAGGTAGTGACGAGGGGTCGACTTCGACACTTACTAGTGGTCAAATCAATATAATTAAATGTGACGCTAAGCATGGATGTCAGGATCAAATAGCAGACAACAACAGAAAAGGAACAACTTCTTTCGTAATTATAAGTTTCATTTTCCGTCATTTCAGTTAACAACTTATATCTCAAGGCATTCAAGCAGTTCAAATCACAGGAAGTACCAAGCAAATAGCATGCACAATTAATGCCGAGTTCGTACGGTCCGATCCAACAAAAAAATAAAATGTGCACTTTCGAAGGGTCGAACGACGCGTACCATAGATGCATATGTTAACCTGTCGATGCGAACGGCCCGCTCCCATGAGAGTGGAAAGGATCACCCCGCTCGCAAAATATAATTGCGACGCGGTAATTCGCCCTCGGGCCCACGTGCCCGGATTTTGAAATTTTTTGAAGATAAACTTTACCCATAACCTCACGAACTCAAATATATAATTTACTCTCAATTTCATGTCCAAAATCTTGGTCAAAATCCAAGAATACCAATTTTTAGGTTTTCTTCAAAATCTCAACTTCCTACTAATTTTCATGATAAAGCATATACATAATCTATGTATTTAACTCAAACTAGTATAAACCACTTACCTCATGCTTGGTGGTGAAAATGACACCTCAAAGTTGCTCCAAAATCGGCTCCCATGAAAGAAATAGGGTTGAAATGAGCCAAACCCCCAATTTAAAGAACCTCACTGCCTCCAGCATTTCCGCACCTGCGGTCACTTGACTGCTTCTGCAATTCCTCAGGTGCGACCCATAATCCGCTTCTGTGGTCCTCCTTCATCCCCTCAACTTCCGCATTTGCGCCCTTCCTTCCGCAGGTGCGGTCCCGCTTCTGCGGTCCCAACTCTCCTAGCCTAGATCGCACATGCGACCTTCGTTGCCGCTTCTGCGGCGCCGCACCTGCGGCCAATACCTCGCAGTTGCGGTTACACCAGAAGCCCAGCTGCTTCAGCCTTTCCTCCAAATCCAAGTTCAATCCATCTACCACCCGAAATCCACTCGGGACCTCAACCCAATATACCAACACGTCCCAAAACACATTATGAACTTAGTTGAGCCTTCAAATCATATCAAACAACGCTAAAATCACGAATCACACGCCAATCCGAACTCGGTGAACTTCAGAAATTCAAACTTATTCATTCGATACCGAAGCCTATCAAATAACGTCCGATTGACCTCAAATTTTGCACACAAGTAATATTTGACATTACTAACCTACTCCAACTTCCGAAATCAGAATCCGGCCCCGATATCAAAAGGTCTACTTCCGGTCAAACTTCTCAAAAATCTTCTATTTTTTAACTTTAGCCGAATGACTCCAAACTGACCTATGGACCTCCAAATCCACTTTCGATCGCGCTCCCAATACCAGAATCACCATATAGAGCTATTCCTGGACCCAAAATCTCAAACGGACATCGATAACATTGAGATGCACTTCAACCCAAATTTATGAAATTCTTCCAAAAATGCTAACTTCCACAATAGGCGCCGAAACGCTCCTGGGTCATCCAAAATCCGATCCGGACATACGACCAAGTCCAAAATCATCATACGAACATGTTGGAACCTTTAAATCCTGATTCCGAGGTCATTTACTCAAAAATCCAATGTTAGTCAATTCTATCAACGAAAAGCTTCCGATATGAGGATTTTCTTTCCAAGTAAATTCCAAACTTTCCCGAAATTCAATTCCAACCATGCGTACAAGTTATAATCCCTGAAGTGAAGCTGCTCATGGCCTCAAACTGCCGAACGATACACTAGAGCTCAAACTGACGTTCGGGTCGTTATATATATGATTTCTTCATTTATTGAACTTACTTAATAACATTCATCATTTTCATGAACTTTTTAATTTTTACTAATATGGGTACACGCGCAAAGCGCGTACCTTAAAACTAGTATATATAATATATTCAAAATTAAATATTTCAATCTCTCACTTAAATTCAAATACAAAAAATGTTTGCAAATACCCGCTGTCAAATTAGCAATCGTAAATATTAAAGGCGTGTTTTTAAAAATAGAGTAGTCAACGGGAAAATGAAACAAATAATTCGAATTAATTATCGGAATATATATTTTATATGTGGTATGAGATATTTATTGATTGTATCATAACACACGTACTAATACTCCTATCCTTATCCATGAATCTTGAGATAAAGGTGATGGCGAATTCGATTTCTAAATCCATAGTGCCAACATTTGTATCCTAACAACATAGATCCAACCTCACAAAATTATGAGAAAAAAAGTAAATTAATTATAGCAGGAGATAATTATAATAAACATAAAAATATTAAATAATTTTTGTTTCTCATTTTTTTGATGAGTTTAGATGTTACTAAAAGCGTAATCAAGCGAGTATTACAAAATATATAATATGAGCTGAAAATTTAAACTACTTTAGGTTGTGGAGGAAACGGAGGGTTTCTTGTATTTCAATGAAAACTAAGATACCACATACTAAAAAAAGAGCAAAGTAAAAGGCATGTACTTTTAGCAAGTAAAATAATATCTCTTCTTCCCTTGTTTGTTATTGACATTTTATGTCTGATGAATATTAAGAAACAAAAAGAGATATGTTCAGAATAAGAAAATTAATGGTTATATGACATCAAAAAGTACAAAGAAATTGTCACTTATTTATGGAACTTATATCTTTATACTCAATTTGAAAAAGATCTGTTGTTACTACGGTTTATTTTGGGTGTGTTTGGTATAAAGGAAAATGTTTTCCGTGAAAAATATTTTTCAAGAAAATATTTTTTTGGAAAATAAGTAGTAATTTTATTTATTTTTCGGTGTTTGGTACGCAAATTAAGGAAAATGACTTCTCAAGAGTATTCATGAATAATTTATATATAATAAACATGAAGCGATAAACTTTCAAACCAACAACCTTCCGAACCCACAAATTTCATAAACTTTCAAACTGCTAAACTTTCGAAACCGCGAAATTTTGAACTCGTAAACTTTATAATTTCTGAACTTATAAACCTCCGAACTCATAACTTTGGAACTTGTAAAATTTTTAACCTTTAAACCTAAAAATAAAAAAAGTAAAACTGAAAAATATATTTTAAAAAATATTTTTTTCG
>ML407422.1:14386-28485 GCA_005239525.1 Nicotiana knightiana | reverse complement strand
GGGGGGGGGGGGAGGGTATAGAAACGAAAAAATCAAAAATCAAAAATCTGAAATTACAAAAAAAAAGGTAAAAAATATTTTTTTTATGCGGGAAAGGGGTGGAGGATTGGGGTTAGGGGTGGGTGATAACAGAAAAACTGAAATTTGAAGAAAAAAAACCTTTTTGGGGGAGAGGGGGTGGGGGTGGGTGGGGAAGGTTGAGAGGGAGTTTTGGAAAATGTTTTTCCTTCTCTTGATAAGGAAAATATTTTCCTCTAATTGGAGGAAAATGAGTTAATAAGAAAAATATTTTCCAAAACATTTAAGCCAACCAAACATGAGAAAACTGAAAAATATTTTCAAACACACCCCTTGTCACAAAAACACGCATATGAATATATGACAACTTTAATTTTTTCCTACCATAATTAAATAGTCTGACAAATAACCAAATGTAAAGAAAAAGGGTATTGCTAAAAAGGGTAATCCTAAAAAAGAAAAAGAAAAAGGGTATTGCCTACGGCTTGAGACGAAGAGAATGTAAAACAACATAGGGAAATTGCCTTGCTCTTTGGTGGGTTAAAGAATAAAAGTGCAATTTAAACTTAAGTTTGTTCTCCGTCACGTCTTTTTTTTCTTTTTCCCTTTTGGCAAGGCAATCCTAATTTGCCATCATATGGAATACCAAATGTCAACAGTCTAGTACAATACTCCTAATCATTTAAGAAAATGAATAAAAAGATTATCGTTATTCTCACATGTATTTTTCTTCCCTATGAAAGATAAAACATAAAAATATAATCAGAGGTGGAGTCAGAATTTAAAGTTATTGGGTTTGAAATTCTAGTTCTTTTAAGTTATTGAGTTTAAATTAAGAATTTATATATATTCAATGAATTTCTTATGACAAATATGGTTTGGACCAAAGTTATTGGGTTCGGCCGAACCCGTAACACGTACTGTGGCTCCGCCCCTAGATACAACACATGTTTGAAATAATTTCTTATGACAAACTTGAAATTAAACAATAATCTCTAAGTCTGAATGTTATTTTTATCTACATAGTACTCCATCCGGTCCATCATAAGTGACCATTTTTTATTTGGCACATTCATTAAGGAAATACGAACTCTTAGAGAAAAAAAAGATGTATTCACTAAATTAACCTTAATTAATTATTACCCTGACACATTGAAATATGTAAATAAGGGTAAATTTTGAAAAGATAAAATTAATTCCTTCTTGATTATGTAAATAGACACTTATTTTAAACCAAAATAAAAAAATAAAAATAATCACTTGCTGTGAACCGAAGAGAGTAGTAAAGATTTGCACGTCATAATTAAGTTTAAATATCTGAATCCCGATATTCTGAGTATACCTTGTCTAGAGGAATTGGCATCTTTTTGTGTCACCAACTTTCCAATGAATTACCCTGGTATAACTATTCACCTTTTTGATTTATTATATTTGAGCTTTTGGAGTATTTTAGGATTATATTTCGCCCCGAGGATTTGTGCTTGTGAGCCGAGGTGAACGAGATTATCTATAGGTCGTGGTCAACGAAAACTTATAATCGGGGACCAACATTATCTAATAGGTAAGAGGAGTTATTATGACGGTAACTGAAATTTGAAAGAAGAATTAACCCAATTAGTTGCACATCCAATCACTTAAACCACACATAGCTAACGAGTATATAATATGTATATAAACATATATAATTAGTGTATAATCGATATATACTATCTAAGAAAAGTAAAGAAAATCTTACGGAATGTACCAAAAAAAGAAACTATTCACAACAACTAGCCATTTTAGTCATGTTATCAAAAATAGTCAAGACAAATTACTAATGATATACAACATGCAAAAAACATAGACAAAAAGGATTTTTTTTAATGGGTACTATTGTGATTCGATGAAAACACATAGATGAGGCAATATATAAAATTTGACGAAGTTTGAAGGCGAGTGTCACGACCCGATTTTCCACCGTCGAGACCGTGATGACGCCTAACGCTATACTTGCTAGGCAAGCCAACATTAGAGGGTTATGATATTAAAATAATTAAAATTACATAAGAAATGTTACTACCATCCAATATACGATACCAAAATAATAAATGAACTAGTAAAATGATACTGCGAAAACTAATACTAATGTCTAGCTACCCAAGGTTTGGAGTCACAATTCACGAACTACTAAGAATTTACTACAAGTATTTGGCTGAAAGAAAAATTATATCTGTTTTGAACTAAATAAAACAACAACTGATTAATAAGGAAGAGACTCCAGGAATCTGTGGACGTCGGCAGATCTACCTCGTGTCTCCGCGCGATTAGTCTGCTACAACTCGAACTCAGCTCAGACCTAAATCTGGATCTGCACAAGAAGTGCAGAGTGCGGTATCAGTACAACCGACTCCCATGTACTGGTAAGTGTCGAGCCTAACCTCGGCGAAGTAGTGACGAGGCTAGGACAGGACACCACATAAAAACCTGGACATGTATAATCATGCTAGTAGAAATAACAACAAATAAAGAAAAGTAAACAACAAATAATGGGAAGGGAGCATACAGTGGAAAATTTAACGTAAGGAGTGAGAAAATAATGAGACAGAAGTAGGCAGTGAACAACAACAATTTAAGCAATTAAAATAGAAATGAAACTTGCACGACATCATCCTTCGTGCTTTTACTCTCAACCTCACCAAATAATAATTAGAATGCACGACATCACCCTTCGTGCTTTTACTCTCATACTCATCAAATCATAAATAAGAATGCACAGCATCACCTTTCGTGCTTTTACTCTCACCTCACAATATAGATAAATTATGCACGACATCATCCTTTGTGCTTTACACTCTTCCTCACATTTTAAATAAATTATGCACGGCATCACCCTTCGTGCTTCACACTCTTCCTCACCATTTAAATAAATTATGCACAGCATCACCCTTCGTGCTTTACACTCTTCCTCACCAGTCACAGAATCATTAACTACATGTAAAGAGGAATTTCACAAAAATCAGTATTTCATCATAGTTTTTATCACCGTTTACCATTTCAATCTCAACTCAATATTCACAATATTATCCATCTCGGTGGAATCGGATACAAATCATCCAACATTTCACTAACAACAATAATCATAGATAATAGGCTTTAAGATAGCAAGAATAACAAGAATTAACTTTCACTCGCATGTTATGACTCGACTATAACGTATAGGTACTCGTCACCTCACTTATACACCGTATTCAACAACAAAACAAGTAGCAAGTAGTCACTCAATACCTATTTGCTCAAGCTAACGTTAGAAACAACATTTACCTCAATTTCGCAGGTCACTCACTGCTCAAGTACAACTTTTCCTTTAGAATTCACCTCCGACTCACTCGTATCTAATCATAATTAGTTCAATATCATTAATTATTGCTAAAGGAATTAAATTTAATGCATAATCACGTTTTTCCTAAGTTTTCCAAAAAAAAAAAGTTAAAAACCAACCCTGGGCCTGCTTGGTCCAAACTCGGGGTTGATTCGGACCAAAATCTGTTTACCCATTCATGCCCGATCCCGAATTTGCAGTTAGTTTCGAAATCCGACCTCAATTCGAGATCTAAATTCCAGTTATGTAAAATTTCCTAATTCTACCCAAACCCCCAATTTCTACCATGAAAACCCTAGATTCTTAGTTGTAAATTGATGAAAAATAATGGGTAATTGGAAGAAAGTAGTTAATGAACACTTACCTATGATTTTGGAAGAAAAAGCCTTGAGAAAATCGCCCTAGGTCTTCCACCCTTTTGAAAATAATAAGAAAAGGGCTGGAGTTCTAATTAGCATGAACTCATTGCCTGACCCTCGCACTTGCGGTGCTTGGGCCGCATCTGCGCGTCCGCTTCTACGGAATGGGACTGGGCCCTTGGGGCCGCATCTGCGAACGAGTTTTCGCTTCTGCGGTCCCGCTCCTGCGATAAGGAGTCAGCATCTGCGGAAGTAGGGGAACCCAGGCTTGGTCGCACCTGCGGGCTTCAGTTCGCACCTGCGGCTCAAGGCTCGCATGTGCGGGCACACCAGAACTGGTGCACCAGCAGCCCTTGTTGAGAGTTAACTCAACTCGCGCATCGCCCGGATGGTTCCAGAGCCCTCAGGGCTCCAAACCAAACATGCACACAAGTCCAAAAACATCATACGGACTTGCTCGTACGATCAAATCACCAAAATAACACCTAAAACTACGGATTTAGCATCAAAACTCATGAATTTCTCAAGAACACTTCAAAATTACTATCTTCTCAACTGGACGTTTGAATCACGTCAAATAAACTCCGATTTTCACCAAATTTCACAGACATGACATATATGTTATAATAGACCTGTAGTGGGCTCCAAAACCAAAATACGGGCCCGATACCAACGATTTCAAACATTAATCAATTTCTTGATATCCTTTAAATTTCAGTTTAACAATTTTCATCAAAAATTCATTTCTCGAGCTAGGGACCTCGGAATTCGATTCCGGGTATACGCCCAAGTCCCATATTTTACTACGGACCTCCTGGGACCGTATAAACACGGTTCCAGGTCCGGGTCCATTTACTCAAAACGTTGACCCAAGTCAACTAAAAATTAAATTTAAACTCTCAAAAATTATTATTTCATATATTTTCACATAAAGGCTTTCCGGATTCACGCTCAGACTGCGCATGCAAATCGAGGTAAATAAAAATAATATTTCTAAGGCTAACGAGCCCGAAATGGAGTTTTAAATCATAAGATGACCCTTTGGGTCATCACAACGAGTTAGACTAGTTTAGAGTTAAAATTCATAACTAATATATAAATTATTAAAAGTATTAGGCAAAAAGATTTTTTTATATGGGTATAGTTGGAATTCGTTGAAAGCATATAGATGAAGCGATATACAAAATTTGAGCAATATTGGAGGTGATTTGGACTAGTTTGGTATCAAAATTCATAGTTAAAATCGAGTTAAAAAAATTCTTCTGCAACACATGTATCAAATATGTATCACGAATATATCTCACACACAGATATATATGGATATATATGTGATATATATTTGATATGCATATGATACATATGTTATATAAAAATGATCCACATAATATCTTTTTCCATGTTCATCTTCTACTTCAAATTTTCAATTCAAATTGCTTCAAAACTCTACCAAATCATCTCAAAACTGATATTCAAACTTCTTAAGATGTACCCAATCTATTTCAACAACACCCACTCAACAAAAAAGTAAAAATGTGATTTCTTTGACTACAAATACCTAATTGGCTAATATTGATAGCATTTGCCTAATAGAAGTAATATTTTATAAATTGACCAATTTTTATATTGATTTACTTCTAGGCGGACATAACTAGTATTTTCTTAAAAGTAAATAATGAATTCGGTCGGCTATTTACGTAATTTGAAAAGGCCCAACAACTCCTAGTTGTCAAAGAAACAGCCATAATTGGAAAGCAACAAGATCAAAATGGGCCATTAACCCAGTAAAGCCCAAAGTTTGGATGAAGCAACATAATTTGTTTACAACAACTAAATAATTCAAAAATATGAAAACTTAAATGTTAATTTGTGCTCCACATATTCTTTTTCTATGTCGTTTTTACATGAGTATTGTCATTTTCCAAGTATACTTTAAGAGTTTGTCAAAATAACACCCGGAACATGAACCTTATTGCTCAATCTGAAATAGAAATAATAACAAGTCCCTCTGAGACGTCCGATAAAATTTGAACATCCTAAAGAAATAGAAGAAGTAACTAAATTTTGCACCACATTAGTTTGTTGTAAAAAGACATTGTTCGTCTAGCAGAATCTGTTTATTTGATTCTGGGAGCTTTTTTTCTCCTATAAGTAAAATAAAACAAATCAAAAAAATCAAAAAAATCAAAAAACAAATATAGCTAAATGTTGCAAGCATAAACTCTAGCTTACTGATAGGTTTTAGGCCTAGTAGTGATTCGTATATCAAGCACAAAACTTTACATATTGGGTCCAAATGAGTCACAAACTGCAGTAACATTGGACAAAGAGATTTTTACCTAGTTATACTATATTATAAACGTATTTATCACTTTTTTTAGGTTCCTTTAAAATTACATTGTATATCTATATTTACTATTTGTATACAAAATTATGATAAAAGAAGAATTTCTTAAATTTAGGAATTAAATTGTAACCCCTAATTTCCCACATCTATTAGCTTAATTATCCCCGACAATCATGATTTTTTCCCGTCAAAAAATCTTAAAACAAGTACTACTTACCAAAAGTACACCCTATAACTTTATACCAAATAATCATAGTATCTCATCATTGCCCAACTTGTTTATTGCTTCAACGTTCTAAAAGTCCGAGTCCTCTAAGGTAATACAATTATAATAGGATTATATTAGATTTTTAGTGCAGAGTTATGATTGAAATTTGAAGAATTTGAAAATCATAATTGCATCACAATTTTTTAAAAATACATCGCGATGTATTAAAATTGTATATGTATCATAATTTTTGCAGGAATTGTTTTATAAATATATGATAATTGTATATACATTATATATTGTTACGGGCAGTTGTGAGTTCTTGACCAATTTTGTAACGACCCGACCGGTCGTTGTTGAATCCAATGCGTCGTTCGGTGGTTTAAGGCCTTGAGTAGTTTCACTTCATATATTATTACTTGTACGCGTAGTCAGAACTGAATTTCGGCAAGTTCGGAGTTGATTCAGATGGAAAATTCTAATTTCGGAAGCTTTAAGTTGGAAGAATTGACTAAGGTTTGACTTTTGAGTAAACGACATCAGAATCAGGATTTGAATATTCTAATAGGTTAGCATGACGATTTCAGACATGGGCATATGTTCGGGTTGAATATCTAGTCGCCCGGGAGCATTTCGACGCTTATTTTAGAAAGTTGACATTTTGAAAGTTTTATAATTTCCTAAGTTTGGTTTGAGGTGGACTTTGGTGATATTGATGTCTAATTGGGATTCCGAGCCTTGGAATAGATTCGTATCGTGATATGTGACTTAAACTCAAAATTTGGCGTCATTCTGGGATGTTGAAGCATAATTCGGACGTATTCGACGAAGTTTGAATGTTTGAAAGTTTAAAGAAAGGTTTCGATCGTCGGTCTGTATTTTTGATGTTGTTTGGCATAAGTTAAGGCTTCGACTAAGTTCGTGTCATGTTTTGGGATGCGTTGGTATGGTTGGATTGGGTCCCGAGGGCCTTGAGTGCGAATTGGATTGAAAACGGAGTGAGTTTCGACTTGGAAGAAGTGCTGAGGCGGCTAAGATCTGGTGCAATCGCACCTACGTGGGAAGTGGCCGTAGGTGCCGTTACGCAGGTGCGCAAGGACTATCGTAGGTGCGATTTTTCTGGAAGAGACCTGGAGGCACAGGTGCGAGGAAAAATTCTGCACCTGCAAAGATGTAGATGCGGATAGTGATCGCAGAAGCGACTTGGGCGAGCTGGGCGTGGTCATAGAAGCGAAGAGGAGCAGCCTACCTACGTACGCGCAGAAGCGACGCATATGTCGTAGGTGAGGGGAAATGCGTAGATGTGCGAGGCAGTGTCACACCTGCGATTGCGCAGGAGCAGAAGAGTTGTTGTATGTGCGTTGGAGTTGCTGGTAGTGGACTTCCGCAGGAGCGAGATTTTTCTCGCAGAAGCGAGCTCGCAGGCGTGCAAATTCATCCGCAAGTGCGATGATCGCTGGGCAGAGAGCCTTGTTAAGCATGTGGATTTGGCTCTTTTTCATTATATTTCTTTCATGGGTGCCAGTCTTAGAGCGATTTTGGAGCGCCATTTTCATCATCTATCATGAGGTAATTAATTTCTACAAATTGGAAGTTAAATATGCGAATTTGGGCTTGTAAATACATGGAAAATTGTGGGAATTTTGAAATCTTAAGAGAAAAACTTAAAACTTGGTATTTTGGATTTTGACCATGATTTTTGAAGTAAAGTTAGGAATAAAATATGTATTTGAGTTTGTAATGTTATAGATAATGATTTCCTTCAAGAAGTTTTGGAATTCGGGCAAGTGCGCCCGAGGGTTGACTTTATTGAATTTTCGAGCAGAGTTAGGAATTGTTACGAATTGATTAATTATAAGCATTAGAGTATATTTTGATTGATTTTCACATATTTTGGCTAGTTTCGACCGATGAGCATTGGTTTGAGGAGCTAGAGAAGCGTTGGAGCCGGTTATGGAACTTCAGAGAGAGAACTTACCTGTCTAACTTTGTGAGGAGAAATTCCCCGTAGGTGCTGTTCTTGTTGTATGCTACATGTTGTGGGAGCTGCGCATATATGAAGTAACGAGTGTCCGTGCGTATGCTAGAGTTCCTGACTGTGTTCGGGTAGACTTAGGTTCGCGCCATGCTTTAATTGTATTATTTGAGTTATCCTGACATGTATAATTCCTTTATTTCATATTGCGACCTGAGACTAGGCTTGTGTAGAGTGATAGACTCGCTATTGTAAAGATTTGATGAGCTATGACGCAAAGTAATTGTGTTTTCCCTTAAGAAATTCTTGCGTGTTGTGCATTTTCATTGAGAAACTTCTTTACAATTCACAACTCACAACTCACACTGTGAGTGGGGTCAAGGGCCCATTAAAGCTTTATATTCTCATGGGAGTGGGCCGTTTGACTTGGTAGTAAAATAGATGCATCTATGGTTCATGTCGTTCGACCCTCGGCAGTGCACACATTACTATGGGATCGAGCTGTATGCTTCATCATTTCTATGAATACTCTTGGGATCGGGCCGTTCGCCTCGGCAACATCATGCAAATATTTGGCAAGAAGACATCGTATCCGTGAGTTTCCACTGTTTTGAGTTGTGACGATCTATCTGGTGGGGACCATTTTCCATATCCACTCCGGTTGAGGAGGTGACCGATAATTGAAGGCTTGCGTTTACTGTTCAGAGGAAGATCATACCTAGTGATAAAAATTGTTTACCCTGTTTTTACCATGTCCCATACTTGTTATCTTTATGTTGTACTTGATTTATTGGACCACTAGTAAGTGTCGATGTCAATTCCTCGTCACTACTTCTGCGGGGTTAGGCTAGACATTTACGGGGTACGCGTTGATTTACATAAACGCAACCCTTCAATACACACACACACACGCGCGCACACACACACACACACACACACACACACATTTGTGGAGTCTTTTGGGCGCAGAGGCGCAGCTATTGCGGGGACCTTATGGTGAGCTGCATTCCATGTTTCGATCCGCAACATACAGAGTCTCCATCAGAGTTATTTACATTCTCCTGTCTAACTTGTATTCCAAACAGATATTGTATTATATTTCTCGGTAGATGCTCATGCACTTGAGACACTGGGTTTTGGGAATTTACTACTGGATATTCATTATTGTTGTTCACGTAATTGTTATCATTTTACCTTGTAATTTATACTTTATACGAAAATTTATAAGGGGAATTCGCGGGCTCCTACGAGTACCCGATGTTTATTTTATTTATTTAATGAGATTTATGATTTCAGAATTTTTAAATGAGTAATTAAGTCAATAATTCACCGTTGGCTTGCTTGATGACGACATTGGGCGCCATCATGGCCTTTAGGGGATTTTGGGTCGTGAGAAATTTCACAGTTTGTATCATAAATATATGATAATTGTATATTAATTTATTAGTATTGTATCAGGTATTATTTTAGGTAATAATGTACCAGATACAAATTAGATACAATTGTTGATACAAGTACTTCAACAAAATTGATTGTTGGTTGCATAGTACATCAACGAGGGTTGAAGACATATGCTTCAACAAAAGTAGATTTTGGAGAAAAGTGCTCCAAGACAACAATACAAACAAGTCAGAAGTATACAACTTTGAATTACGGGAGAACGTTGGAAAACTAATTCAAAGTTGTAGTAGGAAACCTTACTTATTTAGGATTTGATTTATTTAATTCATGTCTAAATATAATTTGTAGTCATAATTAATATAAGAATAAGATTTTATGTTTGTAGTTGACATATGTTTTGTATTATTATAAATAAAAATATTAATAGCTTATTTTACGTGTGGAGATTTGTGATAGCTGTAGATAGCTTTCATAGATTAATAATAAAATATTTTCCATCATATCGTGCGTAAAATTGTTGTTATTTTTCCAAAGAAGCTGGTTAGATTTGGAGTCCAAGGTGTTGTACAAATCTATCTAAATATATATAATCATCTTCTTTTAGCTTCTCTTCAAATATTTTTTCTTTTAATTTTATATCTTTTTAATTTTAATATTTCAAATATTTTGAGCTAGTTTACTTACCTATTCCTCGTTGCCGCCCCCTTGCAGTTTCCTTTTTTTTGATTGTTTCCATTTAGCTTATTTCATATATAGTTCCAGAATTTTTACACTATTAAAACTTTAAATTACGTAAGTTTCGTCTGTTAAATCAAACAAATAAGTAGAGTAGTACTTAATATTTTGGTATAGATTGAATTGATTTTTATGTAAAAATTTTGAATCATTTTTAAGTTTAATAAATTTTTATACTTTTAAAAAGAATATATATAGATATGTAGTTATTTTTATTATTCTTTTTTCTTTTAAGAGTACGACTTCAAAACAAAATAAAGAGTGGAGGATAAAACTTGTTTGTTATGCATAGTGTTGCTTCTATTGTGAGACGTTTTGATGACTATAGTCTCCGTCTGAACCCGTTTGCACAAGATTCTGGGTCCACCACTGATCGAGACTGATTAGATTTGTCTAAACTAGCTAAATGAAAGTCAACATAATAATCTAGGTTTATCCGTAATGAAAGTACAAGCAACAAAGCATGTACGGACTTTTGTGGAGCAAGGTTTATTTTCTTTATATGTTTTTTAGTTTTATTTTATAACTCACATAGAATGAGTTAGTGACCTATTATAACTGAAAAATGAAAACTGACAATTCACACACGTCATAATATATTATATGGAGCTATTCAAGACTTTAAATAATTGAAAGGAGTATAAATACTCAAAACGATCAATCAAGTCGTTATATGCATTTATAGATCTAAAGATAATGTTACATACAATTTCGGACCAAAAGATAGATGAATAATAAATATAAATCATTAACCAAACCATAGAGGTATATTTGGTCCTTAACGGTAGTAAATAGAAGTTCTCGACCATCCCTCGGGTAAATCCACCCTTACCAAAGAGGGTACTAACACGAGATGAAACATAAATAAATGAAGGAGAATAAAAAGGGAGAGAGAGGGAGAGTAACTCCATATGTGGATGTCTCATGTATAGTAAAGGCAGAATGACATATTTACCCATCAAAATAAAACTATTTATTTTTGTCTATCTATTTGTTTTTCTACCCATCAAATTAATTACATTTCTTACTTATAGTAGTTTTTGTGGAAGTTTTTTCTTTATTCTCCAATTCTTTTTTATTTTTATGCTTCTTTTCTTTTCTTTTTCCCTTTTTTCTTTCTTTTTTCCTTTTCTTTTTTCTTGTTTTCTTCTTATTTTTTTCTTTTCTAATTCATTTAACTTTTTTTTAATATTCTTTTTCTCTTCATAATCTAATTTTATTTACTGTTTTCACTATTTTTTTATTATTCTTTTTTTATACTATTACTAAAGAAAAATCAAATTGTGTACCAATTAAATGTAGCTAATACAACAAAAAAAAATTAACTAACATATGATACCAGTATAGTATATAACTATGTCAACAGAGTATACAATTGTTCGCAAAGAGTTAATTTTTTTTTAAATTCAATTATTAAACTGAAATAATATCAGTTGTCAATTAAAGTTTTAAAAAATTCTAAAAAGACCTAACTGTAAGAATATACAATTACATTATATAGCATACTATAATAGTATATCATTGGAATAAATTGTATACCAAAATAGTATATAGTATACATTCTTCTTCGCCAGTTCAACGCAATAAATTATATACTATTGAATTAACCAAAATAGTTTATAATATATTATTATGGTATATAGAGGATTGGTTCATTCCTTCAAGAAAATTAGTAGTATACTATTGTAGTTAATTATATACTCTTGAATTAATTATTATATACCAATACAGTATATAATATAACATTTTGTTATACAGTACAAATCTGTCTTCTTTGCCGTTCAACTCAATTTCAACCCAAAATTTAAAAATCTACTCTTAAATCTCCACCAAATTGACTCAGAATATAGCCACATCCTCCAATTAACATTTCTAACATACCCGGTAAGAATTGGATCAAAATAACCACAAACTCAACAAACCCAATTTATGAGTTTCAAAGCTTCAAGGTACTTCAATTGTAGATTAATATTTTTGCAGAAGTCAGAAGTCTTGGAATTGTCATAGAATAAAACAGAACGAAAAAAAGATTTGCATTTTCAATTTGCCCTCACGCTAGGTAAAAGCTTAAAGCAAATTAAAAAGAAAAATGCAAGTGAATTTACTGGTAATAAGTTTAAATTGCCTAGGTAAAAATTATAATTAGTTTCCAAATAGATAAATCCGGGTAAATAGTTTGAGAGTGATAGGCATTTAGTGTTATTTTCTCTATAGTAAAGGTGTGCACTTGTTGGCTGCCATCCACTTGGCTTTACTTCACATCAGTTTTATGTCGACACTAGTAAATTTGTATAAATAATTAAATACGAGAAATAATTTATGTTATAATATTAGTAAAAGAAATTAATCCTTATTGATTAAGCATTTCTTCATTATTCTATCATGAACTATTGCAATGAGTTAATGACCTATTATAACTGATCTGTCTCTCAATATAGATTATGTCTCTCTCGCACACAAGGGTACCCTCTCTCCAGCTCCAAAACCTTCAAGATGGAAGCCATACCAAGGCAACTGTAACACTGTACCACTTCGCCCAACATTTCATTCAACAGATTCTTAATTCTTTGATTGAGAGTAGACACAATGATTTGAATAAGGTTTTGGAGTCTAAAGTTCTAAAAAAATACTTATGTTTGTGGGGTAGCATATTAATGATAATCATTTTATAAAAGTCATATGAACTTTTACAACTTCACTTCTTTAGGTCAAGTGTCTAATTTGATATTAATGCTCCAAGTACATCTATTTATGCTCTAGAATAAAAGCTTCTTTGTGTATTACATTTACTTCCCCTTTTTTATGATTTTGAAGAGAATTTCCCTATTTTTTAATGAATTTTAAGCTCCTTTTCTTTTCGTTTTCTTAGAAAAAGACTATTTCTTTGGTAAAGTTGAACTAATATAACCACAATTAGTTTCTACTCATACGTAATATGTGCTCCCAAATCCTAATTACCAATAATATTTGTTAATTTCTCTTTGCAATGTCTCATAAGGCCAAAGTTTTAAGATTATACTAGTGATTTATAGTGAATATTGATACATGACATTTACTTTATCTAAAATGCAGCTCTTATTGCAAACATTTTGAATAGGAGTCCCGGACAATACACGCCTTCCTATTAGAGAATTCCTCAGTAAAATAGGTATTAATATCGATACAAACTGCCCTGTTTGCAAGGACACTAAGTAAACTATACTCCACATTTTTGGGAATGTATAATCGCTAAAAATATTTGGCAGTCATTGGGTGTGGACATCAACGCTATAGCTCATTTTGATCACTGGGTAGACTTCCTAAGAACTAGAAACCCTAGGCATAATTTTAAGCATGTAACTTGGGAAGAAATATGTCACGACCCCAAAATCTAAACCGACTGTGATGGCGCCTATCATGGAACCAGGCTAGCCAACAACCACATGTTCACAATTTCTTTCAAAATCCCAATCAAATTTCAAGCATTTCATAAAATATACAGAGTTTACTAAATACATTAGGCCAATAAACAGTGCCACCAACCCCAAAACCCGGAGCCAACATGTCATGAGCATCTAAGAAAAATAAGCCAAAGGTATACTATTATAATACAAAAACCTCCGAATAAATAGCTAGATACAACAAGATGGGAAAACAGAGATGCTGCGGACGCTGAACAGCTACCTCTATATCCCGCAATCCGGCTCCGCACGGAAAAGATA
>ML407422.1:0-10339 GCA_005239525.1 Nicotiana knightiana | reverse complement strand
AGCCACTACATTGGCCTTCTCCGGATGATATAAGATAGTGAGGTCATAATCCTTGAGAAGCTCTAACCATCTCCTCTGACGCAAATTCAAGTTCTTCTGCCTCAGCAGATACTGCAAACTACGATGATCAGTGAAAATCTCACACTGCACTCCATACAAATAATGTCGCCAAATCTTCAAGGCATGGACGATGGCAGCTAACTCAAGATCGTGCACTAGATAATTCTTCTCGTGCACCTTCAACTATCTAGACGCGTAGGCAATCACCCTACCGTCCTGCATCAATACCACTCCCAAACCAACTCTAGAAGCATCCCAATAGACTGTGTAAGAACCCGAACCAGTAGGAAAAACTAGTACCGGAGCTGTGGTCAATACTGACTTGAGCTTCTGAAAGCTCTCCTCACACTCATCAGACCATCTGAATGGAGCACCCTTCTGGGCCAATCTGGTCAAAGGCGAAGCAATAAAAGATAATCCCTCCACAAAGTGACGGTAATATCCCGCCAGACCAAGGAAACTCCTAATATCTGTAGCTGAGGACGGTCTGGGCCAACTCTGCACCGCCTCTATCTTCTTCGGATCAACCTGAATACCCTCACTAGACACCACGTGCCCCAAGAAATCTACCGAACCAAGCCAAAACTCACACTTGGAGAATTTCGCATAAAACTTCTCCTCCCTCAACCTCTGTAACACAACTCTCAAATGCTGAGCATGATCTTCCTGGCTACGAGAATAAACCAGGATGTCATCAATGAACACAATAACAAAAGAATCAAGGTAAGGCTGAAACACGCTGTTCATGAATTGCATGAACGTAGCTAGGGCATTGGTCAGTCCAAATGACATAACCAAGAACTTATAATGACCATATCTGGTCCTGAAAGCAGTCTTCGGAATGTCAGAATCCCGAAACTTCAACTGATGATACCCAGATCTCAAGTCAATCTTGGAAAACACTCTGGCTCCCTGAAGCTGGTCAAACAAATCATCAATGCGGGTCAAGGGATACCGGTTCTTCACCGTAACCCTGTTCAGCTGCCGATAATCAATACACATACGCATGGATCCATCCTTTTTCTTCACGAACAACACCGGTGCACCCCAAGGTGACACACTAGGCCGAATGAACCCCTTATCCAGGAGATCCTGAAGCTTCTCCTTCAATTCCTTTAGCTTCGCTGGTGCCATACGATAAGGTGGAATAGAAATAGGCTGGGTTGACTGACACCAAGTCAATACCAAAATCAATATCCCTGTCAGGTGGCATGCCTGGTAGGTCTGTAGGAAACACATCCGGAAAGTCACGGATCACAGGAACTGAATCAATAGCGGGAGTCTCACCAGTGACATCCCTCACAAAGGCCAAATAATATAAACACCCTTTCTCAACCATGCGCTGAGCCTTTAGGTAAGAAATCACCTTGCTAGGCATATACTCAGAAGAACCTCTCCACTCAACCCTCGGACACCCTGGCATAGCTAAGGTCACGGTCTTAGCGTGACAATCAAGAACAACATGGCACGGAGATAATCAATCCATGCCCAATATTACATCAAAATTGACCATGCTGAGTACCAGTAGGTCCACTCGGGTCTCTAGAACCCTAATAGACATCATGAACGATAGATACACACGGTCCACAACAACAGTATCGCCCACCAGAGTCGACGCATGAACAGAGGTGACTAGAGACTCACGGGGCACATCCAGAAAATGGGAAAAATATAAAGAAACATAGGAATATGTAGAACCAGGGTCAAATAAAGCCAAGGCATCTCGGCAACAGACTGAGACAATACCTGCGATCACGGTATCTGAGGCCATAACATCTGGCCTGGCTGGAAATGCATACATGCGAGCCTGATCTCCCCCTCTAGGGCGGTCTCTGGCTGACTGACTACCACCCCTGGCTGCCTGGGCGGGTGGTGAAGTAACTGGAGCTGAAGTCGAGGGTTGGCCCCTCTACTGAGAAGATCCACCAGAATGGAGGGACACTGCCTCCACACATGCCCGAACTCTCCACACTCAAAGAAACTCCCTAGAGCTGGAGGCGGGGACTGATAGAAACCCCTAGCACCCGAACGACCACTGGAAGACTCATGCATAGAAGAACTCTGAACTGGGGGTGCTCGAGCTACACTCTGAGCTGGGAGGGATCCAAATGAAGTACGGTCTGACTGAGAACCACAGGGCCCATGCCCCGAAGATGCACCACTATATGCTGGGAGGCCTGACTGAGGAGGCCTGAATGAACTGCCCCTACCATGCTGAAACTGCCCCCTAAAAAGAGCACCACTAGAACTTCCCGAACCACGAGGCCTCTTGGCCTCCCTCTCCTCCCGCTCCTGGCGACGAACGAATCAATATATCGAGCTATGTCAACAACCTGCTCGAATAAAGCACCCGATACTCTCTCCCGAGTCATAAATAGTCGGAGCTGATAAGAAAGACCATCTACAAACCTCCTCACCCTCTCCCTATCAGTAGGGACAATCTCAGAAGCATGCCTAGCCAACCCGGAAAACCTCATCTCGTACTAAGTAACTCATAACTCTCCCTGGCACAGCTGCTCAAACTGTCACGACCCGAAATCTAACCTTCTGGACGTGATGGCGCCTAACGTTGCACCCGCTAGGCAAGCCAACGTGTTAACTGAATTGATTTATTAACCAGTGAAAGTAACAAACACTGACTAGATAATTGAGATAAAGTGCGGAAGCATTAACAAAATCTAAATACCAATAGCTAATAACGAAGAAATCCCGTTAAGTACAAAACCCAGAAATGGAGTCACAACCTCACGAACCAGTCTAAGATTTAGCTAAAAACAAAAGTATGAAATAAAATGATATATCTGTCTGGAAACACATAGATGACAGAATGAAAGATAGATAGTGACGCCGAGATCCACGAACGCCTGCAGAACTACCTCGGTATCGTCTGAAATGGACTGAAGGATACTCCCCCTAATGACGACCACTGGGTCCGGCTACGTAATCTGCACAACATAAAGAAGTGCAGGTGTAGCATCAGTACAACCGACCCCATGTACTGAGTAAGTGCCAAGCCTAACCTCGGCGAAGTAGTGATGAGGCTAGGACACGCCAACAAATATTACCTGTGCAGTTCAATAGAATAGCGGAAAATAAACAGGAAATACAGTTACGGGGAGGATCATGCTAGGGATAACAGGGGCAACAATTGCTAACACAGTAGAATCAAGTACTAACGGGAATGTAGAAGTAAAATAGGAAGTAACAACTCGAAACAAGTAAAATAGACAGGAGAAGGCACGACATGACCCCTCGTGCATAGCCTCAAAATCACACGGCACGGAATATCCCCTCGTGCATAAATAATAATCACTCGGCACAGAATGTCCCCTCGTGCATAAATAATAATCACTCGGCACAGAATGTCCCCTCGTGCATAAACAATAATCACTCGGCACGTAAGGTCCCCTCGTGCATAATGAATATAAAAGCAACAATTGATATGAAAGTTTAACAATACAACATTTCAAATGTACAGAAATAATCAACAAAATTCTATTGTCCCGGCAAGGGACACAACTATAACCAATCTCGCTCAGAAGTATAATATCAACAGTAAAACCCTCAACCGAACACATAATCAATAACTTTCTACGTCATGAAGTAACCGCAGGGTACCACTTCCCAGGTTCCCAATAATTCACGGCATAGAGAATATCAAAGGACATTAAATAACTCATCAAAATTCGACTCACGGGCATGCTTGACCACAACATATAGGTACCCGTCACCTCACCTATATGTTGGACATGAATTACACATAGCAAATAAGACTCTATACCTATTCCCTCAAGCTAAGGTTAGGCCAAACACTTACCTCGGCTCCAAGAATGCAAGTCAAGCCTCAATCACGACCTTTCCTCTTGAATCCGACTCCGAAACGATAATATCTAGACATAATTGACTTAATAACATCAATAATTATTCAATAACTCAATTCCAAAGCCTAATTATACATTTCCCATAATTCTACCAAAAATGCCAAAATTTGACCCCGAGCCCGCTTGGTCCAAACCCGAGGTTCGGACTAAAACCCGATCACCCATTCCCCCACGAGCCCGAATATACAATTTGTTTTTAAATTCGACCCTTAAACGAGGTTGGATTCCCAAATATTCTAAAAGCCCTAACTCTACCCAAAACCCCCACTTTCTACCTTTGATTTCATGTTTTTAGACCTAGAATCTAGTGATTGATGAAGGAAAATGGAAGAAATTAGAGTTAAGAACACTTACCTATGAAGATATGGTGGAATGGTCTCCTAAGAATCGCCTGAGAAGAGTGAAGAAGAAGAAAATGGTGAAAGATATGAAAATCCCGTAATGGGTATTCTGTTTAAGGCTTTAAAATGACTGGACGAAATAAGCCTATGCGATTGCGAAGAGAGGGCTTCAATCGCATAGAGGTCTGCTTCTAATGCACCGCGATCGCGAACAGGGGCCTGCGATTGCACAACTCAAAGAACCCCTCCCCATGCGATCGCGAACGAGTCTATTCGATCGCATAGGGTACCTAGCCAGCCCCCCACTCGAACCTCCTATACCCCTATGCGATTGCGGACAGCTCTATGCGATCCCATAGAGGAAACTGACCTCCCCCTCACTTAAAGCTATGCGATCGCAGCTAAACCTACGTGATCGCATAGAACAAAGAATCAGACACCAGCAAAATCCTATTTACACCAGATTTTTCAACCTTTTAGCACCCCGACACCTATCCGAAACTCACTCGAGCCCTCGGGGCTCAAAACCAAATATACACACGACTTAAAAATCATCCTACGAACTTATTCGAGTAATTAAACCACCAAAATAACATCAAAAACAATGAATTAAACTTGAAAATCCATAGAATTTCCTCAAACTTCATAAACTATCAAATTTTCCATTTTTGATCTGAAACACGTCAAACCAAGTCCGTTTCTTACCAAATTTTACAGATAACTCACATAACACATATTGAACTTGTTCCAGTCTCCGGAACCATAATACGGGCTCGGTAACACAAATCTCACATCAAAGTTCATTTTCAAAAGTCTTTATTATTTTCAGAAAATAATTTTCTTTAAAAATTCATTTCTCGGACTTGGGACCTCGGAATTCGATTCCGGGCATACGCCCAGGTCCCATATTTTCCTACGGACCCTCCAGGACCGTCAAATCATGGGTTCGGGCCTGTTTACCAAAAATATTGACCAAAGTCAACTTTATTCAATTAATTATCATAAATTCAACTATTTAACACATTTCCACATAAAGGCTTCCTGGCTACGCGCCCGGATTGCGCACGCACATAGAGGTGAGATTAACGGAGGCTTTCGGGGTCTCGAAACACAGTTTTTGCTAAATTTCTACAGGATGACCTTTTGGGTCATCACAATCTCCACCTCTAAAACAACCGTTCGTCCTCGAACGGACATAGAAAGGTACCTGAATCGGGGAAAAGGTGGGGATATTGGCTCCGCATATCGGACTCGGACTCCCAAGTAGGTGCCTCAACAGGCTAACCTCTCCACTGAACACGAACCGAAGGATAACTCTTCTATCTCAACCGTCGCACCTGCCGGTCTAATATGGCTACTGACTCCTCCTCATAAGACAAATCCTTGTCCAACTGGACACCACTGAAGTCAAGTACATGATATGGATCCGCAATATACCTCCGGAGCATAGATACGTGAAACACCGGATGCACGACTAACAAACTAGGTGGCAAGGCAAGTCTGTAGGCCACCTCTCCTATCTTATCCAGAATATCAAATGGACCAATGTACCTAGGGCTCAACTTTCCCTTCTTTCCGAATCTCATCACACCCTTCATGGGCGACACCCGTAGGAATACCCGGTCTCCTATCATGAATGCCAAATCTCAAACTTTGCGATCCGCATAACTCTTCTACCTGGACTGAGCTGTACGAAGTCTATCCTGAATAACCTTCACCATGTCCAAGGTGTGACGATCCAAGGGGTCATCACCTGTTTTATTACCCAATTCCGTACTCCCGAGGCCTTGAAAACCTCATTTGTAGTTGCCTCGATTTGTGTGCGCAGTCCGGGCGCGTAGCCGGACAGCTTAAATATGAAATTCTATGAAAAATGCTAAGATTTAATATTAACATGAATAAATTTGATTTAGGTCAACATTTTGGGTAAACGGACCCGGACCCGTGATTTGACGGTCCTGGAGTGTCTGTAGAAAAATATGGGACTTGTGCGTATGCCCGGAATCAAATTCCGAGGTCCCAAACCCGAGAAATGAATTTTTGAGTAAAATTGTTTTCTGAAAATATTTAAGGAAAATGAAAATGAAATCTGATTAGAAAGTGATGTTATCGGGCCCGTATTTTGGTTCCGGAGCCTGGTACAGGTCTTATATATGGTTTAAGTCCTTTAAGTAAAGTTTGGTTGAAAACGGATTCGTTTGACGTGTTTCAGACTTAAAATGGAAAATTTGATGTGTTGTGAAGTTTGATAAAATTCATGGATTATGAGGTTAATTCGATGTATATGATGTTATTTTGGCGATTTGATCGCATGGATAAGTTCATAGGATGTTTTGAGGTAGTGTGTGTATTTGGTTTGGAGCCCCGAGGGCTCGGGTGAGTTTTGGATAGGCCACGAATTGCATTTTTGAACTTGAAAATTTGCTGGTGTAGCTGATCTGCAGGCTTCGCATTTGCGAAGCCAGCATCGCAAATGCGATCTATTCATCGCAAATGCGAAGGTGCCCTTGCTGGCAAAGGATCGCAATTGCGACCAGGAGTTCGCAAATGCGAAGGTATAGCTGCGCAGGCCTGTTCGCAAATGCGACCAACAGGTTCGAAAATGCGAAGGTTAACCTGGGCAGGCCTGATCGCAAATGCGACCAAGAGGTTCACAAATGTGAAGGATGGGAATGTATGAAGGGTTCGCAATTCCCATGCCAACCAGTAGCCTGCACTGTACAAAAACCGATTTTTTACTTCATATTTCATATTTTCTCAAACTCAAACATTCTTAGGCGATTTTTCCAAGAACAAGACTCTTCCAAATCAGTTGTAAGTTGGTTTTTACTCATTTATTTCAATCATTAACATCATTTAACATGTTTTCAACTTAAAATCAAAGATTTTCATGGGTGAAAATTGGGTGTTTGGGGTAAAACTTGGGTTTTTTCTAAAATTGGGATTTGAGTGGGTGATTGGCCTCCGATTTGAGAGATTCTTATATGGCTAGATTCGTGAGAGTACGAGGGTTATGAAAATGTAAATTTACCTGACTCCAAGAGGCTAGCCTGAGGGGCGTTTTGGTCATTTTACCTAATTTCACGCCGTAACCTTGAATTGAATAGTAGAATCAGTTGCATGAGATGTTATTTACGATATAAATTTATTTGAATAGAGTTGAGCCATTTGGAGTCGGATTCTCGTGGAAAATGTGTGGTTTCGGGTTGATTGCTATACTTCGGACCCGAGATAAGCGTTTGGTCTAACCTTCGCTTGAGGGAATAGGAGTTGAGTATAATTTGCAACTTGCTAATTGTCAAATACGATGTGTAGGCATGGTGACGAGTATCTATACATTGGTGTCTAGCATGACCGTGAGTCCTTATATTGTGAATATTCTGATTTCGTTGTAATTTCCATGCTTAATTGATGATTTCTATATGTTGTGAAGAGTATGTGAAGGGAATTGTAATCTTTAAACTCTGTTGGAGCATTGGCTCAGATTGTAATACGAATGATGAAGATATATGAGATACTTGTATCCTTTGGAGCATTGGATCAAGTAATAGAGTAAATTATGAGATGATGTGAAAGAAAGAGAAAGAGCTACTAAAATATACCCTTGCCGGGTCATTGTTGCCTTTGATATTGTCTCCCTTATTGGGATGTTGAGATTACTGTTATTGTTCCCTTGCCGGGATTTAATTGTTTAATTGATGTTCCGTTCCCTTGCCGGGATTTAATTTCTTAATTGATGTTCCCTTGCCGGGATTTAATTATTTAATTGATGTTCCCTTGCCGGGATTTCTATTTTTACTCTGTTTATTTCCTTGCCCTTGTTTGTGATTGCTGTTTGGGTGAGGAAGAGTGTTAAAGCACGAAGGGTGATGCCGTGCCATGTTTATCATTAATTATGCACGAGGGGACATTCCGTGCCATGTTTTACATTGATTATGCACGAGGGGACATTCCGTGCCATGTTTTACATTGATTATGCACGAGGGGACATTCCATGCCGTGTTTATATTGATTATGCACGAGGGGACATTCCGTGCCGTGTTTTACATTGTTATTATGCACGATGGGACATGCCGTGCCACATCCTTCACTGTTGAATCTATGTTGTCATTTCCCGTTATTATTTTAAGATATTTCAGACTGTTGCTTCATTTCTGTCATTTCAGTATTTGCTATCTCTTACCCCCAACATGTTTTCCCCATAATTGTATTCTTGTTTAGTTTCTGCTATATTATTGAACTGCACAGGTACACTTTGTTGTCGTGTCTCAGCCTCGTCACTACTTCGCCGAGGTTAGGCTCGGAACTTACTCAGTACATGGGGTCGGTTGTACTGATGCTACACCTGCACTTCTTTATGTTGTGCAGATTACGCAGCCGGACCCGGAGGACATCATTAGTGGGAGTGTCTTCCAGCTTATCATAGAGGCTTCAAGGTATACCCGCTGGCGTTCGTGGGCCTTGGCGTCTCTTCCATCCCTTTTGTCTCTGATTCTGTCTTATTTTTCCTCTAGCTTCAGAGGCAGACATGTATTTCCTTCCAGACTTGTATTTAGCACTCTTATAGACAGTTCGTGAGTATGTGACTCCATATTTTGGGAACATTTACGCGTTGTTGTATTATGTTGTCCTTATTTAGCTTGAAACCATATTTATTTCCGTTGTTAAATTGTGAACCGTTTAGTTTATCCTATTAAATTGATGTTAATATGCTAGTTTATCTACACACGTTGGCTTGTCTAGCGGGTTCAACGTTAGACGCCATCACGGCCCGATGGTGGGATTTCGGGGCGTGACACAAGGCATCCTGGACTAACTCAGAACCCAACAATCTAGCCTCTCACGGATCAAACCATCCGACTGGAGACTGACACCGCCTACCATACAACGCCTCATACGGAGGCATCTGAATGCTCGACTGATAGCTGTTAATGTAGGCAAACTCAGCTAAAGGCAAGAACTGGTCCCATGAACCACCAAAGTCAATGACACACGCTCGCAACATATCCTCCAAAATCTGAATAGTACGCTCGGACTGTCCGTCCGTCTGAGGATGAAATGCTGTGCTCAAATCAATCTATGTGCCCAACTCTCGCTGAAATAATCTCCAGAAATGGGAGGTAAACTGAGTACCTCGGTCTGATATAATGGAAATGGGCACACCATGCAATCTAACAATCTCTCTCATATTTTCCCAACTTCTCTGCTGAATACGAAACTGATACTGAGATGAAGTGCGCTGACTTGGTCAGCCTATCCACAATGGCCTATACTGCATCAAACATCCTCTGAGTCCGTGGGAGTCCAACTACAAAGTCCATGGTGATACGCTCCTACTTCCACTCGGGAAGCTGAATCTGCTGCATCAAACTACCGGGTCTCTAGTTCTCGTACTTAACCTACTGACAGTTCAAGCACCGAGCTACATATGCTACAATATCCTTCTTCATCCTCCGCCACCAATAATGCTGCCGTAAGTCCTGGTACATATTTGTGGCGCCCGAATGGAAGGAATACCGGGAACTATGGGCCTCCTGATGAATCAAATCACGAATGCCATCAATATCAGGCACACAAATACGGCCTGCATCCTCAAAACTCCCTCATCATCCACTGTGACCTGCTTGGCACCTCCGTGCCGAACTGTATCGCTAAGAACACATAGATGGCGATCATCATACTGCCTAGCCCGAATACGATCATACAATGAAGAACGGGCCACGGTATGCGCCAACACACTGCCAGACTCAGAAACCTCCAATCTCATAAATCTGTTGGCCAAGTCCTGAACATCCAACGCAAGCGGTCGCTCTCCGACTGCTAAATAAGCAAGACTACCCATATTGGCTGACTTCCGGCTCAAAGCATCGACCACCATATTGGCCTTCCCCAGATGACAAACAATGTTAATATCATAATCCTTCAACAACTCTAACCATCTCCTCTGCCTCATGTTCAACTCCTTCTATTTGAACAGATACTGTAAGGCCTCAGGATCCGTGAATACCTCACATGGCACACCATACAAATAATGCCTCCAAATCTTCAATGCATGCA
>ML407419.1:0-25750 GCA_005239525.1 Nicotiana knightiana | reverse complement strand
AATACCAGCATTTCATATATGCAAATAAGTTTAGTTTCGGCTCTTGAAAGATTGTTTTATTTTGAAGGTTGCTTCGGATGATATAAAAAAGGGTCTCGCCACCAGACGGTAAAAAATTACTTTAAAAAAAGGGTTCGACAAAATAAAAAGTTTTAGTATTAAGAAATTTGATATTTAATAAGCACCATTTTATTTTTAAAATTCAAATTCGTTTGCAGGGCTTACCATTAAACAAAAGAAATAATTTTTGTATACTTAGTTACAATTTGAATGAAAAATTATCTTATAAAGATTTCATATGTTTCTTTTTTACCTATCTCTTGTGTTATTTCGTATCAACCACTTGTAAAAAATTTCATGTAATTAGCCATAAAACCGATTTCTCTTTTTAAATAGTATCAATTAATAACTTGATGAATGCCTGAAATCATACTAAATCTGGATAACTCAAGATTTGAAGTTTTTTAAACTAAATTAGATAAATAATAATTACAAACGAACTCCAATAATTTTTCTCACAAGTTTGAATATTAAAATGACCTTATGTTTTTACCAGCTAGAAAACCCACATAATTCTACCAAAGAATTAAATTTTAATGTAAGAAAACGATTTTAAGAAAAAATATCTCAAACCCAAAAATTTTTATATAATGGTCAAATACAGTCAACTCAAATATATATATATATATATTTTTTAAAAACACATTCTAAATAGCAAGAAGATGGAATTACTTTAAACTGGCAAATTTTAAGAATCGGACTAATATTTAATGTTCAATGCTTTGTTGTATTTACGAAAAAGATCAACTAAATATTAAGGTGAAATAGTTAAATTTTTAACTTTTTCTATATTTATGGCACTTTAAATCTAGTCTAACAGCTAACCAAAACCAACATGGATTATATATATCTGAGATAACATTATTAACTTGATAATTACAAAAATTCAAAAAATATTGACGCAATTTACACTACTAGAAATCAGCCAAAACCCGTCCTACCATAGCAATCAAAATCGGTCAGAAAATATCTAGATCGGTGGCAAAAGTCAAAGAAAAATTGTTACTAAAAAATACCGACCACTTTCTGTCGGAAAAAGTGGTCCCACAATAAAGAAACGGTGTTTTATCTGATACATATAAATATTTCGATCGATTTCGGTCAGAAATTGGTCAATATTTGACCAAGTTATGGTCAGACTTGCATATTATCTACCAAAAAAAAATTTAATTAAAAAAATTCAAGCATACCGACCGAATTAGGTCAAAATTTTGATTTAATTTTTTCCGCCTAGGCTCAATAATTTTTTTCCCATAACAAAAATAAGTTTTAAAAATTATTATGAATATATCAACTGATTTCGATATATATATATATATATATATATATATATATATATATATATATACACACACACACACACACACACAAAAATAATTAAATATTAAATAGTACCTATGTCACGATCCGGAATTCCCACCTTCGGGACCATGATTGCGCCTAAAATTTGACTTGCTAGACAAGCCAACGTTAGAGGATCTTTAAGCCAATTTTAATTAATTACAATAACTAAAAATAGTTAAGCCGAACTGAATTTATTACTGAGTGTGAATTAACATAAACATCTTTAATATATAAGTACAACCCGGATCTGGAGGCACAATTCACGAGCTTCTAGAATTTCTACAAACAGGGTTTAAAATAAATACAAATATCTCGAACAAAAAGAACAGTATACTGGGGGAAATGGAAGGGGACTTCAAGGTCTGCGGGCGGCAGGGGAACTACCTCGAGTCTCCAAAAGCAAATCCAAGTTGAAACGCCTCATGGACAGTGTCGTGATCCAATCCTATTATAGGTCGTGATAGTGCCCAGCGCTAGGCAAGCCAACAATGAACTAACTACGTGATTTCCCTTTTTAACAAGTTTCCAAGTAATTAAAATTTTCTTAATTTAAAAGATTTAAGAAATAACAGATTTAAAATAAATAAAACGAAAGCAGTTGAGTGCAATCATGACCATAGAAACAAACCTAAACCACAAGTCTGCTAGTGTGTGCCAAGACCTGGTGCCACATGTGTATGAGAAACTAGTGGAATATACAAAAGAATACTAGTCTAATGTCTGAAGTGAAATAGATAGAAAATACAAACAAAAGAAAGACTCCGGCTGTTGCAGAACGGGCTCAGAACAACCCACTACGAAGTCTCGGAAATCAGGGTTGCGCGCTGGACTGATATCCAGATGCACCTACCTCATATCATGCACATTTAGTGCTGAAGTGTAACGTGAGTACATAAACAACATGTACCTAGTAAGTGTCCAATCTAACCTCGAAGAAGTAGTGACAAGGGGTAGACTTACTAAATGTTTAAAGCTAGTGGCCTCTCCTATGCTGAAATGAATGCCAAGCTACCCATACTCTCTGCCTTTCGGCTCAAGACATCCACAAATACATTCGCCTAGCCCGTATGATACAGAATTGTGATATCATAATCCTTTAGTAAGTCAAGCCATCTCTGCTGCCTCAAATTGAGATCCCTTTGCTCGAACAAATGCTGCAAGCTGCGATGATCATTGTACACCTCACAGGACACTCCATAAAGATAATACCTCTAGATCTTAAGAGCATGAACAATCTCAGCCAACTCCAAATTTTGCACATGGTAATTCTTCTCATGGATCTTCAGCTGACGTGAAGCATATGCAATAACTTTCCCCTCCTGCATCAATACATATCCCAAACCGATGCGTGAAGTGTCGCAATTTACAGTATACATCTCCGAACCGGAAGGCAACACTAGAACTGGTGATGTAGTCAAAGATGTCTTGAAGCTTCTGAAAGCTTGCCTCGAAATCATCTGTCCAACGGAACGAAGCACCCTTCTGGGTCAATCTAGTCAAAGGTGCTGCAATAGATGAGAACCCCTCCACAAACCAGTGATAATAACCTGCTAACCCCATGAAACTCCTGATCTCAGTCGCCGAAGTGGGATGAGGCCAATTCTGAACTGCCTCAATCTTCTTGGGGTCCAACATGCCCCAAGAATGCTACAGAATCTAGCCAAAACTCACACTTGAAGAACTTAGCATATAGCTTCTGTTCCCGCAAGGTATGAAGCACCATCCTCAAATGTCGCTCGTGCTCCTTCATGTTACGCGAATAGATCAATATGTCATCAATGAAGACAATGAGGAACGAATTAATATAATTCTTGAAAACCGTATTCATCCAATCCATAAACGTTGTTGGGGCATTAGTCACGCTGAAGGACATCACTAGAAACTCATAATGGCCATATCTAGTACGGAAAGCAGTCTTCAGAACATCCGACCCCCGAATCTTCAATCGATGGTAACCTGATCACAAGTCGATCTTAGAGAACACCCTAGCACCTTGCAACTGGTCAAACAAATCATCAATATACGGCAATGGGTACTTGTTCTTAATGGTAACTTTTTTCAATTGGCGGTAATCAATGCACATCCGCATAGTCCCTTCTTTCTTCTTCACAAATAACATTGGTGCACCCCAAGGTGATACACTCGTCTTGATAAACCCCTTTACTAGCAACTCCTCAAGTTGTTCCTTCAACTCCAACTCTTTCGAAGACATACGGTACGGTGGGATACATATAGGCTACGTACTTGGATCCAAGTCGATACAAAAATCGATATCATGATTTGGTGGCATGCCTAGAAGATAAGAAGGAAACACACCGGAGAACTCCCAGACTACTGGTACTGAATCAATCACTGGAGTCTTTGCGGCAGTATCCCAAACATGAGCTAGATAAGCAAAATAACCCTTCTCGACCATGTGTCGAACCTTCATAAAAGAGATGATCCAACTAGGTGTGCTAACAGAAGAACCCTTCCACTCAAATATAGGCAACTCAGGCATCGCCAAGGTAATAGTCTTGGCATGGCAATCACGGATGGCATTATACGGAGACAATCAGTCCATGCCTAGGATAACCTCGAAGTCGATCATATCGAGAAACAGAAGATCTGTGCTAGTCTCATAACCACAAAACATGACCACACATGACCGATAGATCTGATCCACAACTATAGAAACACCCACATGAGTGGACACATAAACAGTAGTGCCCAAAGACTCCCCATGATTGTCTAGGAAATGAGAAAACAGAGATGATACATATGAATAGTTAGACCCTGGATCAAATATTACCGAAGCATCCCTACCACAGACATAAATAGTACATGTGACCACGGCACCTGAGGCCACTACATCTAGTCTAGCCGAAAAAACATAAAACCTAGTTGAGGCGCCAACTAGTTGGCCCCCACTTGACTAGGTTGTAGCTGCCTAATTGTTGACCCATGTCACTGCATAGTTTTGAAGATTGACAAATGGCTGACCAGTTGAACCAGGTCCATCAGAACACACATCTTGAACTGAATAGCTGGCACATGAACCATATATGCATAGGAGATATTTGTGAATGTGAAATATCAATGAACCAAGAGATTGTCTCCTAATGCGAAAAGATTGCAAACTCATAAGAAGTTTGACGTCGAATTAAGAAAGGAAAGTAACAATAGAAAGGAAGTTGAGTTTGGTACGAATTTGTTCACCCAGGTAGAGTTGGACTAGAATTGGACGACAAGCTCAACTGACTGATTCTATAAATACTTGATGTATTTCTACTGGAATTCTACACGCACAAAAGCTGAATTGAATCAAACTATGAAAGCAAAGTTCCCAGAGTTAATTTGCTAGCAGAATCATTGTGTGATTAAGAGGCTACAGTTCAACTAGAAGAACCAGTTCCATCTGATTAATTATTGAGTCTAGTTGATTGTAGTAAGAGTTTTAATATTGTATCTTTCAGCTTTCATAGAAGCAATTGTAAGGTACACATTGCTCAAGTTAGGGTTAACTTGAGGCTTGTAGAAATTAGCTGGGGGCTAGTTACTACAAAGGGATTAGAGTTAGTCCTAAGATTACAAAAGAGTTTATTTTGTAAGTCCGTTTGGCTCATAGTTTTTAGTGAAGAGTTTGAGAAAATCCTACTGAGGAGTAGGTCGTGGTTTTTTCACCTTTTGAGCCAGGTGTTTTCCACGTAAAAATCTTTGTGTTTTTACTTTACTGCTTTTAATATTCCGCAACAGTAGAAGTAAGTACATAAAGAAGAACCAGGTTCTTCTATTGAGACAGCACTCGAAAATTGGGTTCCACACAAAGTAACTTATCTTCTTGTGTGGTATTGATGTCTAAAACATCAATTGGTATCATAGCCAGGTTATCCTTGAAAGGCTAACACCTTGGAGAAGATCAAGATGAGTGCACCACCTTAAAATTGGGAAGGTCAATCAACTGCAAGGCCACCACTCTTTAATGGCCACTCTTGGTGGAAAAACAAGATGAAGGACCACCTGATTGGAGAAGACTATGAACTCTGGGACATAGTCACTGATGGTCCTCTAGCTACCATGATGAAGACTGCTGAAGGTATAGATATACGAAAGACTAGAGCTGATTGCACTGTTGAGGATTTGAAGAAATGGGAGAAGAATGCAAAGGCAAAAAAGTGGCTAGTGTGACTCTTGGAAGAGTCATTCTTGTAGAGGACAAGGTTGAGAAGATCCTAACAAGGGTCTTGCCTATTTCCTGGGAAAGCAAAATCACTGCTATCTAGGAATCCAAAAATATGGCAACCCTGAGATTGAATGAGCTGATTGGAAACCTCACTGCCTATGAAATGAGAAGACAGACAATGAAGATGGATGGTCCAAAGAAAGAGAGGTGTCTAGCACTAAGAATCACTGAGGGAGAAGATCTGGAAGATGATGAGATGGCCATGATCACCAAAGAATTCACAAACTTTCTCCTAGGAAGAAGGTATCTCTAGAGGAGGAAACTACAACAAAGCAAAAGCTCCAGAAAGGCCAACCAATGAGGGATGCTATAAATGTGGTAAGAATGACCATCTCATCAAAAGATGTCCTCAGAAGGAAGTAGAATGGAAAAAAGAGAGATATGAGAGAAGGAACAGGAAGAAGGAACAGGTCCAACCCAAGAAAACCACAACAAAGGATATGGTTGCTGCTTGGGGGGAGAGTTTAGATGAGGAATCAGAAGATGGGGAGTCTGAAGATCAGGCGCTCGTGGCAATTGGAGAATCTGACAAGGAATCACATGAAGAACCAGAGGTAAGTATCTCCCGTCTTAAAAACAAAGTAAAGTTCCTATGTAAGGAAAAACTCTCTGAGTTGCTACTTGATTTCATAGATTATTCCGAGGAAACAACCAAAGATAANCTTGTTGAACCAGGTTCATCCACTTGAAACTGAGATTCTAGAACTAAAATCTGAAAACTTAAAGCTAAAGCTAGGATCCAGTAAAAAGGTTGTTGATTATTCTCATATCATGTTAGAAGAAAATATGGGAAAACTAAAAGATAAGATGTATGCCAAGGATTAGTAGATAAGAACTCTTAGTGAAGAACTTGGCAAAGTCAAACATGAATTAGATCAAACTTGTAAATGGAATAAATCCTCTGATGCCCTGATATGGCTTCAAGAGAATCATAGTAGCAACAGGAGAGGGATTGGCTTTGGAAGTCAATTGCCCAAGTGGGATCCCAAAAACAAGTATCTCACTCTTCCTGAGAATAAAATATGCACCCATTGTGGTAAGACTGGGCACTACAAATATGAGTGTACTGCAAAAGAGCAGGCCAGTCGAAGAAATGAGAGGTTTGTAAAAAGAAAAATTTTCTACCAAATTGGGCCAAGAAAAATTTGCTTCATCCATTCTCTCATAGAAAAGGACCCAAACTAGTTTGGGTTCTAAAGACTAACCTCTGATTCTTTTTGTAGGTTCAAGTGAGAGGAGGCAGCCAGATTTGGTATTTGGATAGTGGTTGCTCAAAGCATATGACTGGGAACATGGAACAATTCCTTTCACTTGAATGTCTCAAAGGAGGAAATGTCTCCTTTGGAAACTGAAAGAAAGGTGAAATCATTGGGGTTGGTAAGCTAGGTAAGGATGACACACGATCCATTGAACATGTGTATCTAATAGATGGCTTGAAATATAGTCTGGTCAGTGTATCACAACTGTGTGACAAAGTTAACCTAGTTGCTTTTACTTCCACAAAATGTTTTGTGATTAACCTGCTTACTGACAAGATTGTTTTGCAGGGAAAAAGAATGAATAACATCTATGCCATAGACTTGTCCACACTATTTGAAAATGAACTCACTTGCCTAAGTGTGTTGGACAGTGATCCCCTCGTGTGGCACAAATGACTTGTTCATGCGAGTCTAACTCAGCTTAACAAACTAGTCTCTAAGGACTTAATGGTAGGACTTCCTAACATTAAGTTCAAGGAGGACAAAGTTTGTGAGGCATGTGCCAGGGGGAAGCAGGTAAGGTCCTCTTTCAAAAGTAAGAAAATAGTCAGTACCACCAGGACGTTGGAACTGGTTCATATGGATCTATGTGGTCCTATGAGAACTTTGAGTAGAGGTGGTAAGAGATATGTGATGGTGCTAGTTGATGATTTTTCAAGGTTCACTTGGACCTTATTCCTGGCATCTAAGGATGAAGCATTTGATATGTTCACCTCATTTGTCAAGAAAACTCAAAATCAATTAGGACATCAACTAGCATCAATAAGATCTGACCATGGTACTGAATTTGAGAATGCTAAGTTTGCTGAGTTATGTGATGAACATGGTGTCAATCATAACTTTTTTGCTCCTAGAACCCCACACAAAATGGGGTTGTTGAAAGAAAAACAGAACTCTTAAAGACATGGCAAACCATGCTTCTATCTAGCAAACTACCTCACAGCTTCTGGGCTGAAGCAATAAACACTGCTTGTTACATAATCAATAGATGCATGACCAGACCTCTGGTAGAGAAAACTCCCTATGAATTACTTAAAGGGAGAAAGCCCAACATATCCCACTTTAGGGCTTTTGGATGCAAGTGTTTTGTACATAATAATGGCAAAGATTCCCTAGGAAAATTTGACCCCAGAAGTGATGAGGGAGTATTCTTGGGATATTCATCACATAGAAAAGCTTATAAAGTGTATAATAAAAGAACTATGTGTGTAGAAGAAAGTATACATGTTGTCTTTGATGAAACTAACATTCTTGTTGAGAGACAGGAACCTGAAGATGAGGAGCTTGGACTGGTAAAAAGCAGTAATCACATTGGGGCAAGCATGGAAGGTGGAACAGGTGATGGACCAGGTTCAACTACCCCAAGCATCATGACAGGGGGAATTCAACATATGCAACCTGGCCCTGATCCTGCTCCACAACAACAAAACACCATGGAATCGTCTAGGAATGAACAGCTGGTACTTAAACCACACAGATATCAGAGTTCTCACCCTCTTGAGAACATCATAACAGATTTGGCATCCGGAATCAAAACAAGATCATCCTTCAAAAATCAGTGTGTGTTTGATGCTTTTCTGTCCATGATCAAACCAAAGAACATTGGGCAAGCCCTGCAAGATGCTGATTGGGTAAATGCCATCCAAGAAGAGCTGAATCAATTTGAAAGAAGTCAAGTATGGCACTAGGTACCCAGGCCACTAGATAGATCAGTGATTGGCACCAAGTGGGTCTTCAGGAACAAACTCGAAGAGGATGGAACTGTTACAAGGAATAAGGAAAGATTAGTTGTTCAAGGGTATAGTCAAGAAGAAGGAATTGACTATGATGAGACCTTTTGCCCTTGTGGCAAGACTGTAGGCAATCAGATTTTCTTATAGCATTTGCTGCACACATGGAATTCACTCTTCATCAGATGGATGTTTAGAGTGCCTTTCTCAATGGCTATCTGAAGGAAGATGTATTTGTCAAGCAGCCTCCAGGTTTTGAAAGCAAGGAGTCACCTGACCACGTATACAAACTCGACAAGGCTCTATATGGTCTCAAACAAGCACCAAGAGCATGGTACGAACGATTATCAAAATTCCTGCTAGAACATGGGTACAAACGAGGCAAAATTGATAGTACCTTGTGCTTAAGGGAAAATGGTAAGGATCTCCTGGTTGTGAAAATATATGTGGATGATATTATATTTGGGGCGACTTCTGAAAAATTGAGCAAGGAATTTTCTATGCTAATGGGAAGTGAGTTTGAGATGAGTATGATGGGTGAGCTAAACTTTTTCTTAGGCTTGCAAATTAAGCAAAACCCAAATGGAACAATGATCCACCAATAAAAGTATGTGAAAGAATTTCTCAAGAAGTTTAAAATGGAAGACTCAAAAGAAATAGACACTCCCATAGTCACAAATACAAAATTGGATGTGGATGAACCTGGTTCATCTGTTGATCAGAAGTTATACAGAGGGATGATTGGGTCTCTATATATCTCACTACCACTAGCCTGATATTGTGTTCAGCGTGGGATTGTGTGCTAGGTTTCAGGCAAATCCAAAGGAGTCCCACCTCATTGCAATAAAGAGAATTTTGAGATATTTGAAAGGCACCACTGATTTGTGCCTTTGGTATCCTAAAGGTAGTAATTTCGACCGAGGTCATACGGCCTGATCCAACATAAAAATTTTAAATTGTGTACTACTGAGGGACGAATGGAACGAACCATAGATGCATCTATTCGCTACCGAGGCGTTCAGCCCACTCCATGAAAAGATAAAATACTTTATAATAGCCAATTCAAGATTTATTAAGAGGCAATTATTTTATGAAACACCAATTATCGATAATAGTCAAGTGGCCCGTCCAAGAATTTAAGTAAATGAAATTTAAACTTCTACCATTCCTTTATCAAGTTCCAACATGATTTAAGCAATTTAGTTAACAAGTAGGGTGCAAACATCGCAAATATAGCATGGTATGGCTTAGACTACCCGCACATAAGCATAATTAGTAGCTACGTACGGACTGCTGTCACCTCGTGTGTACGTAGTCCCCAAAAATAGAAGCACATATTAATTAATTCACATATGGCGTTAATTCCCTCTTACAAAGTTAGAAAAGAGACTTACCTACTCTCAAAGCTTAGTTCCCGGTCCAAGATTGTGCTCAAACCCTCAATTTGGTGCCAAACGACTCGAAACTAGTCAAATATTATATAAAATAATCAATACATGTTCAAAAGTTCATATCCTAACTATCAAAGTGATTTCCCGGGCCTATTTGAAGAATTCCTAAAATTTACCCCAGGGCCCACATGCCCGAATTCCGATAGTTTTTGAACAAAGTTGTTTTCCATAACCCCATGAACTCAAATATATGATTTTCACTAAATTCCATAATCAATTTCGTGGTTAAATCCTATTTTTATCAAAAACCTAGGTTTTCCATCTAACCCATAAATTCCACAGATTTACATATTAAAATCTACCCATAATCTATGTATTAAACTCACATTAGGTAGAAATTACTTACCCTCAATAGCTAGGTTGAAATCTCCCATTTCGAATCTCCAAAATCGCCCAAGTGTGTGAAAAATAATAGGAAAAAGGCCTAAGTCTTGTTTTTAAATGTTTCTGCCAAGGGATTTTTATACGCAATCGCGGCTAAGCACAAGCGGTCACGAAGGCAGAGTCCTGAGGAGACCCGAAAAGTCTCTAAGAGAATGCCGGGCCAGGCACGCGAAAGGAACAGAGGTGGCCCATGCCCAGGCGTCTATGCTAATGCAGCCATGCAACCACGCACGAGAAGTCCAAAGAGCCCAGGCCTCCACGAACGCGGCCCTGCCTATGCGAACGCGAAGGGAAAAATGGCCCCAGTCCCCAAATCCTTCTATGTGAATGCGAGGGTCCTTCAGCGTTCGCGTAGAAGGAAACCAAAAGTAGAAATTTTATGTTTTTCATACTTTGCTCCGGCTGGTTCGAAACACAGCCGAGCCACTCGGTACCGCATCCAACTACACCAACAAGTCCATAAACATAATACGGACCTGCTCAAATTCTCGAAATACATAAAACAAGAACAAAACCAGGAATCACACCCCAAAACCAAATTGAATCAAAATATGAACTTCAAGTTTCCAAATTGCTCCAAACGCGCCGAATCATAGTTAGGCTACTCGGAGTGACACCAAATTTTGCGTGCAAGTCCTAAATAACCATACGCAACTATTCCCGATATCAAAATTCCATTTGTACCATGATATCACAAAAACCTACTCCAAACCAGATTTAAAGAACTTCAGAAACCTTCAAAGAGCCAACTTTCACTATTAGGCGGCGAAACGCCCGGATCATCCAAAACCCGATCCGAACATACGCCCAAGTCAAAAATAGACATACAAACCTATTGGAACAGCCAAATCTTGATTCAAAGATCGTTTGCTCAAAATGTTGACAGAAGTCAAGCTTAGCCTTTTTAGCCAACCTTAAGGAACCAAGTGTTTCGATTTCAACCTGAACCCTTCCAAATCCCGAACTAACTATCCCCGCAAGTCATAAAACAGTAAAAGCACGTAATAAAGCTTTATTTAGGGGAACGGGGTTCTAGAAAGCAAAACGACCAGCCGGTTTGTTACAGACAGCTGGGGCCATTTGAGGCTTACAAAAATACTTATCAGTCTAGCATTGAGGCGACTCCATTTGAGGCTTTATATGGTGTCATGCCTCCTTTTTTCCTCGCGGAGTTCGGGTTTTCGACATTTTGGGAAAATTCGTTTCCTTTTGGGAAGGGGTATAGAATTTTGAAGAGTCGTCACCTAAAGGATTTAAGGTGCGTTAGAGCACCTAAAGCAGACAACTCATAAACCGATTTACATTACCAGAGATTGGGTAAAGGCTCGAAATTACCTTGAGGGGAAGGTGTTAGGCACCCCTCGAGGTCCATTAGTGGGTCCCGACCAAACTCAATTTAAGTGAATTAGTCATAAAGAAACTTGAACAAATAAAGATTATTTTAAAAACGGGAATAAGGGGATCTTAGGTTTATTAGCCTATAGGATCACTTTTGTACAATACTTGGTAAGTTTCCTCAAATAGAGTTGTTACGCGTAGCATTAGCACACATGTCATCACATCATTTACTACCCAATTACCCTCCCTTTAATTATTATCTAAGCGTTCTAATAGTATTGAGTACGTACACAATGCGTGCATTACCCGTCCTTTGCCTATGGCCCTGGAGGTGCTTAGGACCTCTATTACGGCGGTTCTGGACTCACCTATGGTGCTTAAAAGGAGAAAATTAGGCGTCAAACAAAACAGGTAGGACTATCACATAAAAGGAGCAGTTAAGGGCTCACATTTACCTCCAGAAATAAACAAACAATTGCACGCCTCAAAACAAACAGTTTTTAAACGATTTAAGGTCCTATAGTAGGATATCCAGATGAGTACAAACTAGAATATGCAACAGTTTTATCAAGGCGAGGCAGCGATTACCTAATCAGTTTGCATACTGATTTTATGACTTATTGAATCAGGGCAAGTTTATAAGCAGTCAACACACACAGTTTTACAACTTCGGAATTTTAGCTGTCCTACAGGCTTGCCTAGGTGCGGATCAGCAGTATCCTATGGACATGTCATGTAAACGTTAATCAGAACACAATTATAAACCAATGATTAATTTTTTAACAAGCAGATTTTTATCTGTTTAGACATTATAGGCATGCTGTCTAGGTGCTGAAAAATGATCACAAGCGTTACAGAACTGGTTTTACATGTTATCTCTATAAGCACGATATCCAAGTGTTTGAGATTGTTTTATACCTTTTTCTAATGGGCATGATGGCTAAATGATGAAACTGATTTTATATGGTTTAACTATAGGCATGATAACTAGGCGAGTGCAACAGAAGACCCTAGAAACACGATCTCTAATGCACATAGGAAAGTTTGAGAACATGATTATTAAGGCAGAATTGATAAATGACCTAGAAATAAGATTTCTAACGCAAATGTGAGAATGCAGAATTTTTAAAATGAAAATGGAAATTTAGGACAAATAATGAGATGAGTCCTATCAACGTGATTTCTAATGCACATAAATAATCATAACAATCCTATAGGCATGTTTTCTCATACATGTAGATATCATAACAATCCTATGGGCATGATTTCTACCTGATCCCCACAAAATATATATAAAAGTCCCCCCAGCTTTACTATTAACCCCAAATCTGATTTACAAAGATTATTACTACAGGCCAACACAGAGGAATTACATAATGAAAATCACTATACTATAGGGAGCCTTAGCAGGCCAAATGTCAATCTTGGAAGCCAGGCCTTCAATCAAGTCTGAGGTACAACAATAGTCCATAATACACCAAATTGCTTCTTGTGTGTCAAAGTTCCCAAGGGACTCAAGGACCCTGGGAAATGCTCACACCAGAACCTTTTCAAAGAACAATTTTTGTGAACAAGTTTGGAAAGGCCAGCCCCAGTGTGTCATAGTACGGAGGAGTCTCATGGACTCCTAGGCAGTGCTCACACTGGAGGGGCAGGACCCTAGGTATCTAAGAATAAGAGTTGAAAACAGTACATAAAAATATGAGATGATTTTAAGAAAACAACTTGGTTTTTTAAGAAGTAAATAGGAACAAACAGAATCATTTAAGAACTTTGAGTTCAAATAAAGATTCCAACAGTCAAACAAATCTACAGAACATGATCACAGTTACTTCAAGCAAGATTTCACATTGCTTAGGATTGACTTAGTTTATAACTAGGTGAGCATATAGCATGCTGGGGTCAGAATAATGATAAAAAAACTACACAGCGAAAGGTAGCAGGGGTTGGGAGCATAGAAGTCAGGAACACATAAAACAGGACAAACATGAAGGCATGCTAGTTGAGAAACAAGTGGATAAGTATCCTAGATCAAATAAGAACATGCTAGAGTGTATGAATCATATTGACATGATGGACAAGACAATTTCATAAGAGTTGAGGCAAGCTAGTTAACAGAAACATAAAGCAGGCAAAGGCAGGTTGACAAACAAATTACATAACATATTGAATAAGACCTAATGACAGAGATAGACATGCTAGTTAAGAGAAAGCAATAGGAAGCACATATGTTTAATTGCATATGATAACAAACAGATTACATAACATTGAATAGGACCCAATGACAGAGATAGACATCCTGATTTAAAACAATAAACATGAAAGATAAAGGCCTACTACACAGAAGTATTCATGCTAATTGAGATCAATAAACAGAAAAGACAGGGATTTAACTACGCAGAAATAGTCATTTTGATTGGGAGAAATAAACACTAAAGCACATAGATTTATCTACACAACATACGTAATGATAATAGAAGTGGAGACACACCAGTTAAGAAATAACAACAGGAAGGTGAAAGTATACAGAACCCAATAGCCTAGCCTTGACTTTCAGCCAGCTAGACAGTGTAGCAAACACAAGTAACAAAATGGTTTGAATAAGAGCAAGAGTTTTTGTGTGTGTGTGTGTGTGTGTGTGTGTGTGTGTGTGTGTTTCTTTATGAATGTGTTTGTGTTTCAAAAAAAACCAGAATGAGGTTTATATAGCACTTAACAAGGTAAACAAATAAGGCAAGAAGATTACAATTCCTAAGTAAGGCAAGAAAATACAATCAATCAGTGAATTAGGGCTAAACCCAAGCTAATTGATACAAGTAGAATCCGGGAAAGTTACCTTAAAATAAGGAGAATCAGTTACCAGCAATAAACCAATCACAGACTGTATAGGAGTCAATTAAATCCCATAAATCAGGCAACAATCTAATTAAGTCAAGTAATACTAATTAAAAGTCAAAAATAAGGAAACAGGTAAAATCACATGGAAGTACTAACCTTAAAAGGAAAATATAATTCGAGCCCTAATAAATCAGTCCGTCTATTTTGATTGACAGAGATAACAGTAACAGAAAATATTGAAGTAAATAATTAAATAAGCAGAAAAACCTAGGGTTTAAAGCATATACACAAAAATTGTCTAACTAGTAAAGATAAAAAAATTCAAACACCTAGAAGCTTAAAAACCTTTTTGAGTAGAACTTAATATGAAACCCTAGTTTCAGAAAACAGTGGAATCGAATAGTAATACGGAAAAATAGAAGGTTTTAAAAGAGAAATACCAAACAACACTTAAAATCGTCTCAAACCTACAAGGATCTGAACAGACTCAAGTAGAAAGAGATTAGGTTTTAGAAAATATGATAGAGATGAAAGGAAAACTTGTTTGGAACTAGAGATTCGAGTCATAAACACAAAAAATAATAATACTCACAAACAGAGATGAACATAGGTAGGCTTATGAAAAGGGTTTGAACAAATCTAAGTGGAATCTCTTCGAGATTCTTTCATAAATCAACATAATCGAACAACCGGAAGAGGTGAGAGGCCGACAAGGGCCGAAATTACAAAGAAATCCTATGGAACGGTGGTTTTTCGGTGACGGCGGCTAGGGTTACGGTGAGTCTTGGAGAGAGAAGATGGGAGGTAGGGATTCAGGGATGCATCATTAAGAGAAATGGGGGTGTTAGGGTTTGGGTTAGATTAAAAAGGAAAGGGGTAACGTGGACCGTTGATCTCAGAGATCAACGACCACGATAAGAGAATGCTCTAGGTCGGGTAAGGGTTATTTAGTTTGAGCTGGGGCGGATTGGACTAGGATTTTAAATAGTTGGGCTGGTTTAATTGGGTTAGGTCGGAAAAAATTATTAAAGAAAAGGGCTATTTGTTAAATACCCAATTAATTTGACAAATAATTTGTAAAAAATAATTAATAAATTATAAAAATGACTTTCATGCATAAAAATGATTTAAAATAATTACTTAATATTATAAAACTATAAAAATCTATTTTCTGGTGAAATAAGATAATGATGCATACATGGGCTATTATTGCAAAGTTATTGAAATTATAACCCAAAAATATAAATGTGGCTATTCCTGAATTAATTAAAGCTTAGTATAAATATAAATGGTGAAATTAAGCCATAAAATTATTATAAAACCATTTGTGATGCGATTAGTAATTATTTATTTAAATAAAATACTGGGATAAATTAATAAAAATCCTTAGAAAAATGTAGAAATTATGAAAAAATAATAATTGATGCTCATGTACTATTTTGAAGATAGATATGCGTTTGAAAATAATATAAGGAAAAATTGGGTATCAACAGCTGCCCCTCTTTACCCGGGAAGGATGAAAGAATTGTCGGGTAAAGATATGATGACCAATTTTAACCGAATCGGGTGATTTGAGAGACATAGGCCGTACTCTGGTTTCCGAGCTGCCTAAATATCCCTGGTTTTACAAGAATCAGGTTGTGTGTAGTCCTGGGTTCATCGGCAGAATGGTTATGGAATAGGTGGAATGGTTACGGTGAGCGATCAGGTTTGAAATAGTATGAAGGAACTGGAGCAGGATTTCTCCTGTTGGGATAATGGTTACTCATTCGGTTACCTGCAAATCAGAAGATGCACTGCAGCATGTACGTTAAATTTTTCGTAAATTTAAACATGATGCAAATTCTATTCAGACCATGAGAATTGTCTTTGGACGGTTGAGAACCATGATGTCCCGGACCATGAATGGTGCGGTAAGGGATTCGCAGGTCATGAGATGATGTTCTCGGGCCATGAAAATGGTGCCTTTGAACCATGACGCCTTTGAATAATGATATGCAAGTTTGAGAGATTCTCAGGCCATGGTATGGTGTCTTCCGCTATGAGGATGGTTCCTTCAGACTATGACACCTTCGGACAAGTCGGTGATATTTCAGCCCATGAGGTGCAAAGTCATGATGCTAGAAGCGACAAGACAGGGCTTAGTCTTGTATGAAGTTGAGGGCAGATCTTAGCCCGAAAGAAGAGGAGAGACAATCCAAGAGAGACAATGCTTAGTCTCTTGCAAAGATTTGGGACAGGGCTTAGTCCCATGCAAAGAGAAGGTAGGGCTTAGCCTTGTGCAAGAAGAGAGGCATGGCTTAGCCTCATGCAAATAGAGAGGCAAGGCTTGGCCTCACTGAGACAGAGCTTAGTCTCATGAAAAGTTCGGGAAAGGGCTTAGTCCCATGCAGAGGGAAGGCAGGGCTTAGCCTTATGCAAATATGGAGGCAGGGGTTAGCCTCATGCAAGATTGAGACAAAGCTTAGTCTCATGCAAAGTTCCGGACAGGGCTTAGTCCCATACATAGTGAAGGCAATGATTAGCCTTATGCAATATTGAGAGGCAAGGCTTAGCCTCATGCAAGATCCGGGACAGGGCTTAGTCCAATGCAGAGTGAAGGAAATGCTTAGCCTTATGAAAGATTGAGAGGCAAGGCTTATCCTCATGCAAGATTCGAGATAGGGCTTATTCCCATTCAGAGTGAAGGCAATGCTTAGCCTTATTCAAGATTGAGACAAAGCTTAGTCTCATGCAAGGAACAAATAATAGATGATAGCAAAGTATTTCTTAGCTGGAAATGGATTTAGTATCTCTGTTGTTATAAAGGTTTTGATTCCAAGGTATGCATATTCCTTGTTCCTGTATTCAAAGAATAATCGTGAGTTCTGTCGGGGGAAGGTCAGTTCGTGTCTCTGTCTGCTTGCTTGATTTGCTCTGTTCCGTCTAAAGCCCCTGTTTAAATTATCGGGGTAACATTCTCTAAAGCAGAGTTTATGTTCAAAAATATGCATGCATAATTTCGAAGACATAGTGAAATATAGTTTGGAAATTGGTTAGATGAACCAGTGATTGTGACACGATCAGAGACATTGCGACTTCCTTTGCTGTAGAATTTTGAGGGTCCTCCTCAAAATTCTGCCCCATCTAAATGGACAACATTTCTTACTGCTCTATGTGCTGGGATCAGATGAACTTGCTTCGGAATTCTGAGGGTCCTCCTAAAAAATTCTACCCCAGTTTCTGATGATGGGAAAAATGGAAATTTTATTGAATTGTGACCGAACACACATGGCTGCCTACGTATCCCCTCTTAAACAGGAATCAGGTCGAGGGTAGTTCAATTTACATCATGTAGAAAAGCATAAGATGATTTACACATAATATCTTTTGACTGTATCTGAGTTGATTGGTTTTAGCCAAATTTCTCCGTCCATTTCTACGAGTATGATTGATCCTACTGTCAATACTTTTTGAACCATGTAAGGACCTTGCCAGTTCGGAGAGAATTTTCCTTTGGCTCATCTTGATGCGGGAAGATCTTCTTCAACACCAGTTGCCCCGGTGTGAACTGTCTCGACTTGCCTCTTTTGTTGAAGGCTCTGGACATTCGAATATGATAAAGTTGTCCGTGACATACCGCGTTCATCCTATTTCCATCTATGAGGGCTAGCTGCTCATAACGGCTCCTTATCCATTCTGCATCGTTGAGCTCAGCTTCTTGTATGATTCTCAGGGAAGGAATTTCTACTTCGACAGGAATGACACCTTCAGCACCATAAACCAGCAAATATGGCGTTGCCCTGATTGATGTGCGGACTGTGGTACAGTATCCCAGTAAGGCGAATGATAGATTATCGTGCCATTATTTGTGATTCTCCACCATTTTCCTTAGTATCTTCTTGATGTTTTTGTTGGCAGCTTCCACGACTCCGTTCATTTGGGGCCTATATGCTGTGTAATTATTGTGCTTGATTTTGAAATTCTCACACACGTCTTTCATCATATCACTCTTGATATTGGCGGCACTGTTAGTGATGACGGACTCTGGAATCCCGAACCGACAGACAATTCGGTCACGAAAAAAGGCTACAACGACCTTCTTAGTCACAACTTTGTAAGATGCGGCTTCAACCCATTTAGTGAAGTAGTCAATAGACACTAAAATAAATAGATGACCACTTGAGGCGGTGGGATCGATCAGACCGATGACATCCATTCCCCAAGCGGAAAAAGGCCAAGGTGAGCTTGTTGTATTAAGCTCGTATGGTGGCACTTTTATCATGTCTGCATGCACTTGACATTGGTAACACTTCTGAACATACCAGATGCAATCTGTTTCCATGGTCATCCTAATATAACCTACCCTGAGTATCTTTTTGGCCAAGGTAAAGCCATTCATATGCGGGCCGCAGGTCCTAGCATGTATCTCCTCAAGCAACATAGAAGCTTCCTTTGCGTTGACACACCTTAATAGGCCCATATCAGGAGTTCTTCTATATAAGGTTCCTCCACTATGGAAGAAATCGTTGGACAACCTCCGAAGTGTGCACTTTTGAGTACGGTTTGCATGCTCCGGGTATTATCCTTTCGACAAATACTCTTTGATATCGTGGAACCAAGGCTTCCTGTCTGTATCATTGATCACAAAGTGGCCAATGCATCAGCAAACTCATTCTGAATTCTAGTAACATGCCGAAACTCTACCTTTGTAAATATTTTCTTGAATTCTTGCACATGGTGAAGATATGGCAATATCTTGGAATTATTGGTATCCCATTCTTCTTGTACCTGGTGCACAAGTAGATCTGAATCGCCGATTACCAGCAGTTCATGAATGCTCATGTCAACAGCCATGTTGAGTCCTAATATGCAAGCTTCATATTCCTCCATGTTGTTGGTGCAAGGGAATATGAGTTTTGCAAATACCGGATAATGTTGAGCAGTTTCTGGTACCAAGACGGCTCCAATGCCGACTCCTTTAAAGTTTTCCCTCTGTCAAAGAACATTCTCCAACCATCGTAGGCTTCATCAATGTCTTCTCCTACAAATGATACCTCTTCATCGGGAAAATACGTTTTCAGGGGTTCGTATTCTCCTCCCACGGGGTTTTCAGCAAGGTTGTCTGCCAGTGCCTGTCCCTTGACTGCTTTCTGTGTTACATAGACAATGTCGATTTCACTCACAAGATTTGCCACTTAGCCAAGTTTCCAGTGGGCATAGGTTTCTAAAAGATATACTTCAAGGGATGAATTCTTGATGTGAGATATGTTGTATAGTCACAGAAGTAGTGCCTCAGCTTCTGAGCTATCCAAGTCAAAGCGCAGCAAGTACGTTCCAGAAGAGAGTACCGTGCCTCATAAGGAGTAAACTTTTTACTCAGGTAATAGATGGCATGTTCTTTTCTCCGTGGCTCATGTGTTTTCCTAGAACGCATCCGAATGCTCCATCTAGCACGTCAAGGTAAAGTAGCAGTGGCCTAACCGGCTCTAGCGGGACAAAAACTGGTGGTGTTGATAAGTAACCCTTGATTTTGTCAAAAGCCTTTTGACAATCCTCGGTCCAACTAGTTGCAGCGTCCTTTTTCATCTTTTTGAAAATCGGCTCACATATTTCTGTGGACTACGCTATGAAACGACTGATGTAGTTATGGCGTCCCAGGAAACTCATCACATCTTTCTTGCTTTTTGGCGGTGTTAATTCTTGGATGGATTTGACCTTCGATGGATCCAATTCTATTCCTCGGCGGCTGACGACGAATCCCAATAGCTTTTCGGGGAGAACCCCGAATGCACACTTTGTAGGGTTTAGCTTTAGGTTGTACTTCCGCAGTCTGTCAAAGAATTTCCGCAAGTCTGCTATGTGGTCTATGGACTTCTTGGATTTAATTATGACATCATCCACATATACCTCAATTTCTTTGTGTATCATGTCATGAAAAATAGTAGTCATGGCTCTCATGTAGGTGGCCCCAACATTTTTTAGGCCGAATGGCACCATCTTGTAACAGTACACACACCATGGTGTAATGAAAGTTGTTTTCTCAACTTCCTCCTCGTCCATCTAGATCTGATGGTAACCGGTGAAGCAATACACGAAAGACTGGAGTTCATCCTTGGCACAATTGTGGATCAGAATGTGTATGTTTGGTAGCAGGAAATCATCCTTTGGACTTGCTCACTTTAGATCCCGATAATCAACACAGACTCTAACTTTCCCGTCCTTCTTCGAGAATGGCACAATGTTGGCTAGCCATGTTGGATACTGAACTACCCTGAGGACCTTGGCTTTGATCTGCTTAATAACTTCATCCTTGATTTTCAGGCTCATGTCTGACTTGAATTTTCTGAGTTTTTGCTTTACTGGTGGACAAATTGGATTTGTAGGTAACTTGTGATCCACTATGGATGTGCTCAACCTTGTCATATCGTCGTAAGAACACGCAAAGATGTCCTCATACTCTTTCAAGAACTGAGGGTACTTCTCTTTCTCTGACGGTGACAAGTGGATGGTGATGCGGGTCTCCTTGACGGTTTCAGAATTTCCCAAGTTAACTATCTCAGTTTCGTCCAAGTTGGACTTAGGTTTGTTCTCAAAATCTTCTACTTCTATGACGATCTCCTCGGGTATTTCATCCTCTTCTTCTGAATCACTATCCTTTTGTTGTGTTGTCTCATTACATGTCACAGTCGTCGGTTCATCAAGATAAGAAATAGCACTGCTGTAGGGATAAAGATATCAAAGAAAAATAGTAATAATAAAATATCAAGCCATTTAAAATTTCAAACGAAATGATTTTCAACAACTCAAATAACGTTTTTGGAACATTGAAAATATTATTTAAGAAAAAAGAAAAAATTAAAATGTGGAAATATTTTTTTAGAAAAGTAAACAATGTTATTCAGCCTTGCTACCCCGGGACTCGTCGGGCCCTTGATGGTCTAACAGTCCATTGCCTTTCGGTATACTTGGAGGGAGAGAAGGTGGAGGGCCTCTGGATCTGGTGTGAAATGCTGATGATGCCAGTGTGTGTGAACCAACCTTGGGGAATGAGAATAATCAAAAAGGAAAGAGAAACAAAAGGTAACCAAGTCAGTAAGGGTTCCAAAAAGAGTATTTGCAGTAACTAAACACATAGTACGGGAATGTAAATTCGCATCTAGGCCCAACGACAAGTTGATTTGGAGAATTTTAGTGCCAATGATTTCCTCATTTCATTAATGTAAAAGCAGCTAAATCTAAAATGACACTAAATAAGATAAGTCACTAATGGCACTTGGTCTTATTACATTTGAAAAGCAGGTAAATCTAATCTACTTGTGTCACGACCCAAAATCCATCAAGGTCGTGATGGCGTCGGACACCACAGTTAGGCAAGCCAACACTCCATGGTTAATTAAATTCCTATTTTAGTATTTTGAAAATCGTTACTTTTATTTCATTATATAAAGATCAAATAAAGTTACCGAGTAAACAACGATGTTTTAAATAATTCAATTGACAAATACATCCCAAAGTAATCCCAGAACTCGGTGTCACAAGTGCATGAGAAATTTCTAAGAAAAATCAAATGAAATACAATAACCGTCCAGAATACAAATGGGACAGTAAAGAAAGTACAACTCAATACTCTAAAGGAGACTCTGCTGGCTACGGGTCGTCCCAAGAGGTGCAGCTCACCTAAGTCCCCATATCAACCATGCCACGGCGCCAAGCGGGGCCACTAGATATACATGTACCTGTGCAAGAAAATGCACAGCAAGTGTAGTATGAGTACAAAAACAACGTGTACTCAGTAAATATTCCGCCTAACCTCGAAGAGGTAGTGACCAGAGGTCGACTTTGACACTTGCTAGAGGTCAATTTAATATAAACAAGTGTGATGCTAAACATGGATGTTATAATCAGATAACAAAATAACAACAGGAAAGGACAAATTCTTCCATAAATTATAAATCTCAGTTTCCGTCATTTCAGTTAAAACCTCATATCTTAAGGCAATTAAGCAGTTCAAATCACAAATGGTATCCAACAAATATCATGCGCAGGAAATGCCGAGGGTCGAACGACCTGAACCAACATAACTGTAAACTGTGCACTGCCAAAGGGTCAAACGACGCGAATCATAGATGGATCTATTAACCTGTCGTGGCGTATGAACCGCTCCCACGAGAGTAGTGGAAGAAATCACGCCCGTCGTGTAATATAAATTGCGAAGCGGTCACACATAATCATACACATTCAAAATGTACACCCCGACTACATCGAGAAAACTAGTACCCAAGAAAATGACAATTTCTCTTTTAATGGTCACAAAAATAGTATTAAAATCTTTTCCAGAAATTAATTTACCAAGTTCGATAAGGTTTAAACACTCTAATTTCATCAATAAGGTTACAAGTACGGCAAATAAAACATGCTTTTGGGGCCTAGACTACCCGGACATAAGCATAATAGTAGCGACGCACGGACTCCCGCCACCTCGTGCGTACGTAGCCCCCACAAATAGTAGCACATATTTAATTATTTCACCTATGGGGACAATTCCCTCTTACAAGGTTAGAAAGGAGACTTACCTCGCTCCGAAGATTCATAACCGGCCTCCAAGCCCTTTCGCCGACTCACATGATGCGCAACACCCCAAAGCTATCCAAATAATGGGAAAACAAATGAATATACACTCTAATACCTATAACAATTCAATTTATATAAATTCCCAACTCCGCTCGGAAAGTCTATAAAATCACCCTCGGGCCCACGTGCCCGGATTCTGAAAATTTTCGAAGATAAAGATTACCCATAACTTTACGAACTCAAATATATAATTCTCTTTCAATTTCATGCCCAGATTCACGGTCAAAAGTCCAAAAAATACAAATTCTAGATTTTCCCACCAAAACCCCAAGTTTCTATAAATTTTCTTCTCTAATCCATGCATAATCCAAGTATTTAACTCAGGATGAGAAGAAATCACTTACCTTATGGAAGGTGATGAAAATACCACTCCAAAATCGCCTTCCATTGAAGAAATAAAGTGAAAATAAGCCAAGACCTAGGTTTTAAAATACAAACTGCCCAGACCCGACCTCCGCACCTGCGGTTTCCAGCCTCGCACCTACGCGCCCGCAGGTGCGCCCAAGCACCCGCACCTGCGGCTTCCTCCTTCCTAGTCGGGCTCCGCACCTACTTTCTCTTCTGCATCTGCGCCTTCGCAGGTGCAGAAATAACCTCGCAACTGCGCCCCGGTCCAAGCCAGCCAAATTCCGCATCTTCGACGCCAAAACCGCATATGCGGCCGTTATTGCGCAGGTGCGGTCACACCAGACACCAGATGCTTCAGCCCTTCCTCAACTCCAAATTCGATCCGTTAACTACCCGGAATCCACCCGAGGCCCCCAGGACCCCATCTAATCACACCAACCTGTTCCAATACATAATGCGGACCTGTTCGAGGCCTCAAATCACATCAAATAACGTCGAAATAATGGATCACAACTCAATCCAATCTTTATGAACTTTGAAATTTTCAACTTCTACATCTGATGCCGAAACCTATCAAGTCACGTCCGATTGACCCCAAATTTTGCACACAAGTCACATTCAACATTACTGACCTGCTCCAACTTTCGGAATCAGAATCCGAACCCGATATCAAAATTTCCACTTCCGCTCGAACTTCTTAAAAACCTTCAAATTTCTAATTTTAGCCAAATGACTCCAAAATGACCTACAGACCTCCGAATTCACTTTCGATAGCACTCCTGACACCAGAATCACCATACGGAGCTATTCTCAGACTCGGAAAATCAATAACACTGAAATGCACTTCAACCCAGACTTATGAAATTTCTTCTAAAATACTAACTTCCACAACATGCGCTGAAACGCTCCCGGGTCATCCAAAACCCGCTCCGAATATACGCCCAAGTCCGAAATCAACATACGGACCGGCTGGAACCTTCAAATCCTGATTCTGAGGTCGTTTACTCAAAAATCCAATCTTAGTCAATTCTTCCAACTTAAGGCTTTCGAAATGAGAATTTTCTTTCCAATTCAACTCCGAACTTCCCGAAATTCAGTTCTGACCACGCCTACAAGTCATAATACTTGAAATGAAGCTGCTCATGGACTTAAAATGCCAAACGACGCGCTAAAGCTCAAAACGACCGGTCGGGTCGTTACATTCTCTCCCACTTAAACATGGGTTCATCCTCGAACGTGCTAAGAACTGCTCTGGATTTATCTGAAATCACCGTTTAACACTACGTGCATCTACCTATGCTGCCATCACTCAGTTGAGTGCATTAGCTCGATCAAATCAAAAGATATCCTCCTTTATCCATACAATAAGCTCAGAACCCAGTTCCAACTCCCGAAACTCTATGCCAAGCCTGCTTCAAATACATGAACACCGAATCAATCACTACACGAGGTACCAGAACATGATTGCATGCCTTAGCTGAATTAGAAACATACACCGCGTAATTCATCATTTAATCATAATGCGTTCCCTGATCTGAATAGCCAAAATTCCACGAATCTGATGCTCCCAATGCATCTCATGACATATATATAGGTCTTGTTATAACGCTTACGATACCACCACAACGGAGGATGTGTGTAGAAATTTATAACCAACTTCTAAGTCAACAAATCATTGAATCTCTCCTCTTGACTAGAATCATCATCTCATGACGAGCCAAATAATGGTATTTTTCCTTTAATATACTTCACATAATCTTATCGCACTGATCCCTGATCCAATAATCTCGTCTCACCCAGTATGAATTGCTCAGACAACAAGTCACCCCTGACATGACCAACAGTCTCACATGATGCCACAACGCACCAATAGGCCATAACTCGAACATGATACATAAAGAAATGACTCAGGAAAGAACTACTCAACTCACACAACGATTATGAACTTTCCTCAGAAAATAGAAAGCAAAACACAAGAAAATAGACATAAGGAGCCGTACTCAACATCACACAATTGCAGCGCGTAACCCGATCCAAATAACATGCCCGTGGAGGCATGCCACCCGATCCAAATAACATAATCATGGCGGCGTGCCACCTGATCCACACATAAAATTCACGTAAGGAGATACACACCGAGCTAAATTGCTCATTACCACAAAA
>ML407417.1:2721-22270 GCA_005239525.1 Nicotiana knightiana | reverse complement strand
CTGGTCATCCCTAGTAGGATCGTTTTGTTGCATCATGAGCATTTAACTTAGCGAAACTCGGCACAGGGGCCGGGTCCATATAAGACAGGTATCCATATTGAGACCACCATGCTCACATATGTGCTACTTGCTGCATCATTTGGAAGGCTTGCTTGCATTTGTTGACCGGCTTTAGAAATTAGTTGAGCGGAATATAAAAAAAAAGATCATTCCCCTAGTTTTGTACAAATGATTTGTGTTTACTAAATATAAAAAAAAAAAAAAAAAAAAAACGGGGTTATACAAAATGGCAAAAATACAGCAAAATTCCAGTGATCTTGGACTTTTTTGAGCAATTAAGAAAAAAGGGTGTTCAAGAAAACTAACCGCAGACGGGAAAACCCCATTGAAGTTTGAATTGAAGCCATTATTATATTATGGTGACCTAATTGAGTAAAAAGATTTAATCTTTGATAGAACTGAAGAAGGCTTGAGAGTTTATATTATGGATAAAAAGGAGTTACGAGAAGCTGCTCACTGAGCTATTAAGTCTACCACCGCCACTGTTTGGGGATCATGACTACTTTGAATATGAACCGTTGGATTAGAATGTTCTTTTGCGATAAATATTCACAAATAGCTTTCACAAATGTGTTGGAATTTCACAATTCAAAAGGCAAAAGATAATATGGTACGGTAGGACAACTCTTTTAAACCTCGGGGTTCCTCGATTGGTTTGGAGGGTGATTATTCATATGGATGACCTGAAATCGATTCTCTCTCAATATTTTTTTGATTGAGTCACAAGGCTTGTCTAATGCGGTTTATATCTCCTATGTGATTTGCAGGCACAGAAAAAGTTTATACAGTAAGCACAAACCGAAGGACATAAGCTGTGACAGAGATAGTAGGACAACGAGTTTCCTCTCTTACCAAGAAAAATTCTATTAAACTACTAATAATAGATTTGTGGGTATAAGAATGAGAACCAAAGTAAAAAAGAAAAATACAACGTTTATTTTTTGGGATCTTTACATAATTATTTGGCCGAATATATTATTTACCTTTTCGTTGCTATTGATTATACAATATATATATATATATATATATATATATATATATATATATATATATATTAACTATTTTTAATTTAAGCGAATAAGTGGGCGATTATGTAAGGAAAATAATAGTTGAACCAAAACTACCGAATTCAACTGAATCGGTAACCGATACTCTTGGTAGATATTTGAAAATTGTGATCTTCAGTATTTCATAACATTTGTGTGGTTGTATCTTAATAACTGTTAAGATTGATTGAGTATATTTGTACACGCCATATAGTAATAGCATTAGAGTTGTTTTTGTTAATTAGCTTAAGGAGTCAGTTAGTTGGTTCATTAGTTAGTTGGTTCATTAGTTAGTTAATTGTACTTGTTAGTTAGTTAGTTAGTTATAGCGGAGCTTCCACTAACTGCTGAGTTGTCAAATATTTGTATATATTATATCTGATACAGTGAATAAAGAACACTTTGCATTCTCCATTTTCCTTCTCATTATTCTAGAATGTTCCCTCATGAGCTGAGAGCTCAGCTTGACTTACCTCCAATGGAGTCTGATCTCCACACCTTCAGTTTCTAACATGGTATCAGAGCGAGGCTCTATTCTTCCGCTTCAATTCTGACTCTCCGTTCTTCCGCTTCAATTCTGACTTGAAATTGCGCACCAATTTCACGATTTCAAGCAATTTTACCACTTCGATCAAATTTAGTTTTTTTTTCTTTAAAAAAAATCTGGAGATCATTCTTCTAGTTTTTGCATCGATTTCTCGTTTAAACTCAATTTTGGTTTAGTTCAATCTTCGATTGCATCGATCTCTCGTTTCAACTCAATTTTTTGTTTTAGCTCAATCTTCGATTCTCCTTAGAGTATAATTTTTCATCTTCAAATTTTCAATTCTTCATATCATGGCCGGAGAAGATGATATCGTTAAACCAATCAATGAGATACCAAATTTGGTGAGAGAAGTTATGGATTCAACTAATCCTCTATACATGTATCCATCAGAAAATGCTGGATCAAGTTTGGTACTAATGCCTTTTGATGGAATAGGATATAGGTCCTGGAGAAGAGGAGTTCTACGAGTCTTATCTGTGAAGAACAAAATTGGATTTATTAATGGCAAGTGTAGAAAGCCTAATTCTGATTCTGCGAATTATGGACAGTGAGAAAGGTGCGACGATATGGTCACCTCATGGATTTTGAATTCACTTTCGAAGGATATAGCAGATAGCTTGCAGTATGCAAATGATGTAAAGGAACTTTGGTAGGAATTGGAAGATAGATATGACCAGACCAACAGAGCAAAAATGTATCAACTTCAAAAGGAAATTAATGATTTAACTCAGGGCTCATTAGACATTACTGGTTATTACACAAAGATGAAGAAATATTGGGAGGAATTACACACGTTGAATGCCAATACTCGGTGCAATTGCCAATGCATCTGTGGAGCAAAGGCAAATATGCACAAGGTAGAGCAAGACATGAGGTTAATTCAATTTATGATGGGTTTGAACGAGGTATATATTGTAGCGAGAGGAAGTATCTTAATGATGAATCCACTGCCCACAATAGCCCAAGCATTCTCTATTTTAGTTCAGGAGGAAAAATAACGTGAATTTAGGCCACACGGTCAGTTAAGCTTAGAATCTGCTTCAATGAATGTTCACTGACAACCAAACAGTGGTTTGAGAACGAATTACAATCAAATGACAAACAACACAGGAAGCAATTCCTACATATAAGGTTACAGAGATCCACACTTGTTTTGTGACCATTGCAAAAGGTCAAGCCACACTAAGGACAAATGTTACAAACTACATGGTTTCCCACAGAATTTCAAGTTCACAAGAAGTAGGAATATAGCATCCGCAGCAAATGTTCATGGAGGACCTCAAGAATTTTCTACTGGAGAGCATGATGTAGCTGAAAATAAGGGCCAAAATCAACCTCAAAATGCACCAAACCTGACTAAAGACCAGTACAATCAGTTGCTCAACCTATTGGAGAAAATTCACATTGGAATTGTAGCTGAGACCTCAAACAACATCGCAAGTGGAGCTGTAAACTTCGCAGGTATATTGGCTTGTTTTACTTATGATGAAATCATTGGTGATCTTTCATATAAATGTTCCCATTTACTTGCTAATTTTTGGATTTTTGATTCTGGTGCATCAATTCACATGTCCTATAACAAGGATTTATTCACTAACACTAGAACCTTACCATATCCCTTCTTAGTTACCCTTCCAAATTGTTACAGGGTTAAAGTGACAGAAATAGGTGATGTAGCACTTAGTCCCAGGCTTACATTATATAGGGTGTTGTTTGTTCCTAGCTTCAAATTCAATCTTGTTTCTATTCATTCTTTGACATTACAACTCAATGTTAATTTTTCTGCCTATATATGTATATTGCAGGCCCCTTCAATGAACAGGCCTCTGGAGATTGGTAGAACAAGGAATAGTCTGTATTTCCTCTGCTCAAAGTGCCAATCAGCCTCTTCCTTCAGTTGTGGTAGTTCTAATTCATGTCATGACACTAGAATTGTGCATACGGACTCATCATCCTCATTTCCAATTGTAAATAGCTGCCAATCAAACAATAAAACAGTTTGTACTAGTGAGAGTCTAAGTAGTCATTCTGATTCTGTACAAGCATTTAAGTCACCTTCTCTTCCCACTGTAAATACCTATCATTCAGATAATAAAAGAGCTTGTTCTAATAATACTAGTTCCTTGTATGTTTCAAGTCATGAAAATTGTATTGATTACTTGTGGAATAATAGATTAGGCCATGTACCTTTTGTGAAAATAAAGGTGATCCATTCTATACCAATTAATTTTTCACCTAAACAGCCTTTTCTTTGTTCAATTTGCCATATGGCTAGGCAAGGCAGACTTCCTTTTCCACAAAGAACCATATTCTCTACCCAAATCTTTTACCTGTTACATGTAGACCTTTGTGGGCCTTACCACCTTGCTACACATGATAACTGCAAATATTTCTTGACCATAGTGGGTGGTTGTAGCAGATCCACTTGGACACAGTTATTGAGCTCTAAGAGCAATGCACTTGAGGCCATCAAAGTTTTTGTCTGCATGATTGAGAACCAATTCCAAGTATCAATCAAAACCATTAGGTCTGATAATGGACTAGAATTTACCAGTAATGAAGCCTCAACATTTTTCCAAAACAAAGGAATTATCCACCAAAGAACCTGCCCCTACACACCACAGCAAAATGGTGTGGTTGAAAGAAAACACAAATATCTTTTAGAGACAGCAAGAGCCTTACTGTACCAGTCAAAATTACCCTTGAGGTATTGGGGAGAATGCATTCTAACTGCAACATACTTAATAAATAGACTCCCCTCTTCATTCTGAACAACAAGTGCCCATTTGAAATACTTTACAAAAGGAAACCTACATACTCCCATTTGAGGAGCTTTGGGTGCCTATGCTATCCTACCATTCTTAAATCCCATAAAGACAAATTTGAACCAAGAACTAGCCCACATATATTTGTAGGGTACCTCTTTGTATCAAAAGGTTACAAGGTACTTAATCTGTCTAGTAAAAGGATACACATTTCCAGAGATGTACAGTTTCATGAAAGCATTTTTCCATTTGCTATTTCTCCTAATCATTCTACTTTCCCCTCTATCTTAAAGTTGATAACGTCTAGTCCAAGTTGTGCACCAAATCAGGTTCCCATATTCACTATTCTGTCACTAATTCTCCTGTACCCGTTGATCCTACTGCAGATTCCTCTTCACAAGACATATCCCCTGCACCCTTACATGAGCCAGCAACAACAAGTAATCTAGATACTGCCACCAATAATATCCCTAATCCTCCTACTGATCCTCCTACAACATTATCAGAACCCAGGAAATCCTCTAGGATGCATAATCCACCTTCCTACATAAATGATTATGTTTGTTCTCTTCCAACAGTGAAACACCAGTCACAACATCAACACACACATTTACTCAATTCTTTCTTTTCCAAGAATCAACAGATTTCACTCCACACATTATGCCAAAATAGTCAGCAGGTTATGAGGGACATTTCACATGACAGTGAACCATGTTCATATGAGGAGGCAATCATGAATCCTGCTTGGCAAGCAGCTATGACACAAGAATATGAGGCCTTATATGCTAATCATACTTGGGATCTAGTAGTTTTGCCTGCATTAAAGAAGAACATAGGGTGTAAATGGGTGTACAAGATCAAACACAAAGTAGATGGAAGCATAGAAAGGTTTAAAACAAGGCTTGTAGTTAAAGGTTACATACAACAAGCAGGGATAGATTACACAGGGACTTTCTCCCCTGTTGTCAAAATGAAAACTGTCAGAACGTTGATAAGTGTAGCTGTGAAGAAAGGCTGTGATCTTTTCCAATTGGACGTAAACAATGCCTTCCTACATGGAGATTTGCCAGAAGAAGTGTATATGGATGTGCCACAAGGCTTGCAAGTTGATATACCAGGTATTGTGTGCAGATTGAAGAAGCCCTTGTATGGACTAAAACAGGCAAGCAGGCAATGGTATGACAAACTTACAAAATCTCTATGTTCAAGAGGTTTTGTACATTCAGCTAATGACTATTCTCTTTTCTACAAGAAGAATGGCTCCTCCAGTATATTTGTGGTTGTGTATGTGGATGATTTAATCCTCACAGGAACAGGCTTAAGTGAGATCACAGCATTGAAAAACTTCCTACATGACAAATTCAAAATCAAAGATTTGGGCAAGTTGCACTACTTCTTAGATCTAGAGATATTCTATAGGGTTGATGGAGTGCTTATTTCACAGAGAAAATTTGCCGCAGATTTATTGAAGGAGTATGACTGCCTGGGATATAGTACAGTGACTTCTCATCTCGACTGCACAGTTAAAATAAAGTCAACTGAAGGATCATTATTGGCAGACCCCACATTTTATAGGAAACTTGTGGGGAAAGCTCAATTTCCTCACAATACAAGGTTGGACATCACCTATAGTTACACATAATCTAAGTCAATTCATGCAATCACCAAGAGAGACACATCTTAAAGCTGCATTGCACGTGCTTAGGTACCTAAAGACTGATCCCACACTTGTTATTTTCTTGTCCAACAGCTCTGACTATACTTTGAGAGCATATTGTAACTCAGATTGAGTTGCCTGCCCTGATTCTAGAAGATCAGTGAGTGGGTGTGTGGTCTTATTCGGAGAGAGTGCTATCAGTTGGAAATCAAAGAAGCAAGACACAGTCTCCCTATCGTCTACAGAAGTTGAATACAGATCCATTCGCAAAATAGTTAGTGAGCTGATATGGCTAAGGAGACTGTTGGAAGAATTGACTGATACATGCCAAAAATCTATTCATGTTTTCTGTGACAGCCAAGCTGCTGTACACACGGCAAGAAATCATGTGTTTCATGAGCGTACAAAGAACACAGAGGTTGATTGTCATTTCATAAGAGATAATCTACAAGATGGGCTAATCACTCTACACCACATCTCAACAAATGATCAACTGCCTGATATTTTAACCAAAGCCTTGACATGTATCAAACATACCAACATTCTTGGCAAGTTGGCAGTGAATTCTTCCCCACCAACTTTGGGGTGGGGGGGTGGGGGTGTTAAGATTGATTGAGTATATTTATACACGCTATATAGTAATAGCATTAGAGTTGTTTTCGTTAATTAGCTTAAGGAGTCAGTTAGTTGGTTCATTAGTTAGTTAATTGTACTCATTAGTTAGTTAGTTATAGTGAAGCTTCCACTAACTGCTGAGTTGTCAAATATATGTATATATTGTATCCGATATATTGAATGAAGAACACTTTGCATTCTCCATATTCCTTCTCTATTATAAAATGTTCCCTCATGAGCTGAGAGCTCAGCTCGACTCACCTCCAATGGAGTCTGATCTCCACACCTTCAGTTTCTAACAATAACAAAGAGAAAATCCTTATACTACTACTTCTTTCACGTTTATCTGAACTTGTTATATCGATCAAGCACACCTAATTTAATCAAGCTTGAAAATATTTTTTCGTTGAGCCTTATTAGAGCTTATAGTACTTAAACCACTTTGCAAAAATAACATCAAACAAACACACACATTAGCATGTATAGTTGAGTTGATGTTTCGATTTTGATCATAGTTGGTCTTAACAAGATCAGAATTCATTCAGAGGTATTTAATATATAGTAACAAAATTAGATGAGTAGTGAATTTTGAACTCGCGAAAATCTTTGGATTTTGTCGAGAGAGGTGGACGAAATGAATAATAATTTAACAAGAAAAAAGCTGGATTATATAATCGTGCTAAACACTAGTCTGTCAATTGGTGCAACACAAAATAAGGATCTGCCCTTGGACTTAGAATTCTGATGTTGTATTTGCTAATTTTTTTACTAGCTTTAGTGAACGTGGTTAGCGTCAATCAGTAAAATATGTGTATAAGAAGAACATGTAAATCAAGTTATTAAATGTTGCGTTTTAAAATATCTACATTAAGTTAATTTTTAAAATAAGTAACTTTGTACTGAGAAAAGTATAGTAAGTTGTCATTTATTTGAACGAATACCAGAAAGAAAATGAATTAATGGCAACTAACTTAGAATTATTTTGTCTTCTAATGTTTCATTCTTATTGTTTTTAAGTTTGCATTTTTAAAAGTTTGACTCTTACTACTATATTATAGTCTATTTTATTATAAATTTCGAAAAGAATGACTTGGATTTTTCGCAAATTAGTTAAACAAAGACTTTTTTGGTTAATTAGGATTGTTCTTAATATTAAAGAGATTTTTTTGTTGTTGATTCAAATCTTATGTCATGACCCAAATTCCCAACCCACGGGATCGTGATGGCGTCTAACACAATACTTGCTAGACAAGCCAATGTTATAAATTTAATTAACCATTTTCTCTTAAAATGTACCTATACATAACAGAACAATTTTAAAGATAAACTGAATCTAATGTTTCCCAATAAGTAACTCCATGAATAATAATAATAATAACCGAATAAATAAGCCGAACCTCGAACTAAATATATATAACCATAAGCCTACCCAGAGTCTGGTGTCACAATTCACGAACTACTAAGAGTACTACAAATAATGGGCTGAAAGAAGTATATATGTCTGTTTCGAATGAAATAAAACAGCAACTAAATAGTATAGAGAAGACTCCAGAAGTCTGCGAATGCCAGCAGATCTACCTCTTGTATCCAATGAAAATGCGCAGCTACTAAAATCTCCTAACTCTGGCCGGTACCTGGATCTGCACAAAAGAGTGCAGAGTGTAGTATCAGTACAATCGACCCCATGTACTGAGTAAGTACCGAGCCTAACCTCGATGAAGTAGGGACGAGGCTACGGCGGGACATCAACAATATAACATGTGAACAATATATAATAAATCAAGAAAGAAATAATAGTAATAAACTAAATAACCAGTAACTTGCAACAGTAAATAAAAATAACTCGGCTAACTTTTTTCAGATCTTAGCTATAATCGACTCCTCAAAATTTCCAAGTTTTGATTTAAATCATAGTAAAAATCAGAGTATGAAAACCTTTTTAATAAAATCGAAGTTTTCCAAATACTTATTTTTGAAAACCAGTAAAACATAATTATTCTCTCTTATTGCTCCTTGTTGCGGTGCACAACCTGCTCCGACCTGTCCACCCTTATTGCTCCTCCCTATATATATATCACCTTTATTTTTCCTGTTGTGGCGTGCAGCCCGATCTCACCTGTCCACCCTTATCACTCCTTGTTGCCGCGTGCAACTCGCTACCACCAGACATCTCATATCAGTTTATTTACGAAAACTTTCATAATTCAGGCCAAACTTTTCACAATATTTTTGTATCAACAATTGTAAACAGAAGCTGTAAAACTCATAAACTTCATCAATTATCATTTCACAACAAAACCAACCAGAAATTTTATACATATCGTAACACTAACATCCAGCTCAATCCTTATGTAACATAAAAAAATCAAGAGAACAGCCAACACCTCCAAAATACTTGAAACATTAATTTACAATAAGTTAATGAATCCAAATCGACATATAAACATCAATAATCATGAAATAATTAAGCCCGGAAGCAAATAAGTAGAAATAGGGGAAAGGGGTCATGTTAAGCAGATAATTTGGGGGTATATAGATACTCGTCACCTCACCTATACACCACACACATGTAATTTCACATAGCAATTAAGTTGGGGATTCTTATTCCCTCAAGTCAAGGTTAAACCAAGCACTTACCTCAAATTCGCCGGCCACTCACTGCTCAATTACAGTTTTTTCTTTCGAATTCACCTCCAACACACTAGAATCTAATCATAATTAGCTTAATATCATTAATTTATGCTAAAGGAACTAACTTTATTGAAAAATCATTGTTTTCCTAAGTTTTCTTAAAAAAAATTAAAATTTGACCCCGGGTCTGCTTGGTCCAAACTCGGGGTTCGGACCAAATTCTGTTTACCCATTTACCCCCGAACCTGAATATGAAATTAGTTTCGAAATCCGACTCCAATTCGAGGTCAAAATTTGATTTTTACAAAATTTCCTAATTCTACCCAAACCCTCAATTTTTTTACCATGAAAATTCTTGATTTTGGATTGAAAAGTGATGAAAAATATTGGGTAATTGAAAGAGAAGAGTTTAGGATTGTTTACCAACACCTTAGGGATGAATTTGTGTGAAGAAAATCACCTCTAGGTCTTTGTAGTTTGAAAATAGGTGAAAAATAGGTTCTGCCCGAGTTTTAAAACTGTTTTTATATGACTGGGCAGGCCTTCATCGCATTCGCGATGGGCCTGCCGCATTCGCGACCAGGTGGCCGCGTTCGCATAGAGAAATGCAACTAACCTCCCCCAAGTCCCGTTTACACAGTGCATTCGTGTGGCCTGGACGCGTTCGCGAAGCTTTAGCCCACCAGTGCTCCGCGTTCATGTCCTGAGCTCCGCATTCGCATAGAACAAAAATGTCCCCAGCGCACTTTACTCTACGCGTTCGCGAGTGAAGCAACGCGAACGTGAAGAACAATTTACATGTGCACCAGAAACAGTCATGACAGCATAATTTCTTAAGTGTAAAACATCCCGTGGCCTACCCAAAACTCACCCGAGCCCTCGGGGCTCCAAACCAAACATGCATGCAAGTCTAAAAATATCACACGGACTTGCTCGTGCGATCAAATCATGAAAATAACATTTAAAACTATGAATTTAACCTCAAAACTCATCATTTATCTCAAGAACACTCAAATTTCACTATTTCTCAACCGGACGTCTGAATCACGTCAAATCAACTCCGATTCTATCAAATTTCACAGATAGTGCTTAAATACTATAACAAATCTGTACCGAGCTCCGCAACCAAAATACGGACCCGATATCAATGGTTTCAAACATTAATTTATTTCTTCATTTCATTAAAAATCCAGCAAAATAATTTCTTTCAAAATTGATTTCTAAAGCTAGGACCTCGGAATCCAAATCTGCGCATACGCCCAAGTCCTATATTTTACTGCGGACCTCCCAGGATCGTCGGAACATGGTTCCGAGTCCGTTCACTCAAAATGTTGAACCAAGTCAACTAAAACCAAATTTTAAATTCCAAAAAGTCTCATATTTTCACATAAAAGCTTTCCAGTTTCACGTCCGGACTGCGCACGCAAATCGAGATAAATAAATTTAGTCTTTTCAAGGCTAATGAGCCTGGAATGGAGTCTTCATTTATAAGATGACTCTTTGGCTAATCACATCTTAATAATAGCTCATCCCAAGTTTTAAATATTTAATTGTAATTACAATTTTTATCCAATAAGAATTTTACGTTCAATATATTAGGGCAAGCGCATATATCCTAACTCAATGATTGTTTGAGTTATGCAATAAAAGTATAAGTTCCTGACTATAGTCATTAATATTGACATTGTATATATAACTAACTCAATTAAGAAAAAAACGGCTCATAGAAATCCTCAATCATCAATTTATAATTCAACTTTAAATTTATGCCACTTTTTAGTAAATAAAGTTAGCATGCTTCCTTTTCAATTTCAGCAGTACACATAGTCATTGAAAACGTAAATAGTGGATAGAACTTCACACATATAGTAAACAACTAATACTCCATGAATTTCAGATGAACACAAAATCAAAATGCCCTAAAAATGAGAAGGACATTCAAAGGGAATACTAAAGTAAGCTAGTAAAATACATTGAAAAATGACTCAAAGTTATATTTGAAAGAGTATATTTAGTTTCGATATATCATTATTCAAGTGGAATTAGTATTTAAATAATTCTAATATGGATTAACTCCATTTGTCGTTATATTTGAAAATAATTAGTTTTATGACAATTCTAAAATTTATTTTTATAAGGTAAAATGATTAAGAGACATTTCGATTGGAGAACACGTATTTCTTCTTAATTTGAAGGGCATATCTTTTGGAAAAATCTTACGAAAATTGTAGCAATTTCTTTAACATGATATTGAATCTAAAATGATTGATATATCTATCTTTTGGTAATTAAATTTTGATATTTATTATATATTTTTATTATGATTCTCCAAAAGGCCATCAATAAAAATAATTATATTTTTTTAAAAGATGGAATAAAGAGGGTCGTCATATAGTTTTTAGAAGAAACTGGTTCACACGTAAAAAAATTGAGCACATATATTTTATATTAATTTGAAGGGCATATCCTTTGGGGTAAGCTTACAAATATTGTAGTCATTTTTGTGACATAATATTAAATCTAACATGATCGAAATCGTTATATATTTTTATTATAATTCTTCAAACAGTCATAAAATTAACGCTAATTAAATAAATTGTATCTTTCTTTTAGAGCTATTGGAATGAATGGCTAGGTCATATAGTTTATAGGGAAAAATGAATAATTAAGTAACAATGTAAGGTTTAAAACTGACTAATACTGAATGTGTATTTTACAACCAATAACTTATTACGTATACAAAAAACTATAGAGGGTCATTTATTGGTATAGATGAAAAAATAATAATAATAATAAATGTCAACTTATTTTGAATACTTATTATTTCATTCTTATTTCTTCTATTTTGAATTTTTACAAATTTAATTTCTAACAATATATTTTAATTGATTCGACTTTATTTTCAAATATCTTTCATCATCGGTGATTTTTTTTATTAAAATATATCTATTTAAGACAAGATTTTTGTCAACCCGAGGATAGTTTTACTTGTATGATGAATTTGAAAAATAATGATATTAATATTTTTTTTTCCTAATTGGCTATTCCAAATACTTAATTATTTATTTTCAGCAATAAAATATATTAATTATATTTTATCGAATAAAAATTCTTTTGCCAAATTGTAAGAAAATCAAATGAGTGGGAAATAGTTTTTTGTATTTAAAGTATTTTAGTATACAAAAGAGTTTCACCTAAATCAGAACATAAAAAAAGTTACTTCGTCATCTTCCAAGAACATCGTACGTCCTCTTTCTTATCTGATTGAATTCTTGGTATCTGTCCAAAGGGATAAACTTCCAAATATAAGGTGGTTACATCCTATTTGGTTAGTATTTTTAATTCTTTCCTTTTCTTACCATTTATATATAATTTAAGTGTAAGAATTTATAAGAGTTTCACCTAAATCAAAATATAAAAAAAGTTACTCTGTCATCTTCCAAAAACGTCGTATGTCCTCTTTATTTTCTGATTGAATTCTTAGTATTTGTCCAAAGAGATAAACTTCTAAATACCAAGTGGTTACGTCCTATTTGATTAGTATTTTTAATTCTTTCCTTTTTTTTTTTCTTTCTATTTACATATAATTTAAGTGTAAAAATTTATATAAAATAAAATGTTAGTATTTTTGAAGTTCAAAATATTAAATTTTTCTGCGTAATCCAAATAAGGAAGAATGTAATATGTAAAATTTAGTTGATTTTGTAGTCCTAATGTAACGACCCGGCCGGTCGTTCCGAGAGTTTAGCCCATTTTTCCCCCATTCCTGCTTCATGTTGCGTTGTTTAGCGCATTTATGTTATGTTAGGTCGGTTGGCTCAGGTTCGGAGTGATTATAGAGAGAAATGAGACAGTCTCTTAAGTTTGGTTATTTAGTGGAAAAGTCAACCGGAAGTTGACTTATAGGTATATGATCTCGGAATGTGGTCTTTATGATTCGGGTAGCTTCGTTCGATGATTTGGGACTTAGGAGTGTGTTCTAAATGATATTCGGAGGTCCGTGGTAGAATTAGGCTTGAATTGGCGAAATAGGATTTTTGGCGATTTCCGATCGGCAGTGGAATATTAGCTATCGGGGTCGGAATGGAATTTCGGAAGTTGGAATAAGTTCGTAGAGTCATTTGTGATGTGTGTGCAAATTTTCAGGTCGTTCGGACGTGGTTTGGTTGGTTTCGGCATCGTTGACGAATTTCGAAAGTTCAGAAACCCTTAGGCTTGAATTTTGGATTTATTTGGTGTTTTGATTATATTTTTGAGTTTAACGGGGGTTCGACTAAGTTCGTGTGATGATATATGACGTGTCGGTATATTTTGTTGAGGCCCCGAGGGGCTCAGGGTGATTTCAGATGGTCATCGGAAGGGTTGGATTTGGATTATGTAGCAAAAAGGCTGCTGGTGTGATTTTTCTGGTGTGGCCGCACCTGCGGACGGGGAGGCGCAGGTGCGGAGAATGTGCCGTAGGAGCAGAAAATGGAGGCTTGGGCAGCTTCCGCAGATGCGAAAGAAGGATCGCACCTGCGAGCCCGCATGTGCGAATGGTAAACCGCAGATGCAGAAAATGGGAGCTTAAGTAGAACTCGCAGATGCGCACCTGGGACCGCAGGTGCGAGCAAGTGACCGTAGGTGCAGAACCCATGGGCAGAGCATATAAATACTTGCCTTCGCGAATTTTAGGCATTATTCATCATATTTTCATACGGGTTGAGGCTTTTGGGAGAAAATTGAAGAGGGATTTCAAAGGATTTTCGTGGAGGTAAGTTTCTTGGACCTAAAACTCGATTCTATGTTGGTATTTGACTGATTAACCATAGAATTAGTGGAATTTAATGGTATAATTTGAGGGGTTAGGGCTTGAAAATTTGAGACTTTGATTTAAGGATTTGAGGGGTCATTTGTCGTCGGATTTTGATATATTTGGTATGTATGGACTGTGAGAATGTAAGGATTCTAGTTTTTCGATTTTTATTGGATTCGGAGACGTGGGTCCGGGGGTCGGGTTTGGCCGAATTCTGGATTTGTGATGTAACTTGATAATTATGATGTGGGCTTTGCTCCTTTAGCATATATTAATGATATAATACTGATTTTGGTTAGATTCAGGGCGATTTGTGGATGAGTCGAGTGGCAAGGGCATTTCGGAGTAGAGTTTTGGCTTGATTGAGATAAGTAACTCTTCCAAACTTGGTTCTGAGGGTTCGAAACCCCGAATTACGTGTTATATGATTAGAATTTGGTGACGCACATGCCAAGTGATGGGCGTGCGGGCGTACACTGTGAGACTTGTGACCTAGTTCATTTGACACCATTTAGTGGTTCTTTCTCGTTGATATTTGTGCTTCAATCTATGTGATTAAAGTAAACATGTTGGAAATCATGCTAGATGGCTTTACGCCGATCCTGTTGAGACCCGAGCGGTAGTTTTAATGCAAACCATGTTAGATATCATGCTAGACATTATGTTAAGGCTTCAAGCCGGCATTGTTGAGACCCAAGTGGTCATTTATTGTTGTCATCACATGTGTTTCATTGACATTATTTATTCAGTCCTGCCATGCATATCATATCATGTCTCAGTCTCAACATTGTTGTTTTACACATTATATCATTTATTCGGGCTAATTCATGCATTGTGAGCCCAAGTGAGCGAGACTGGAAAGTGATGACTGAGTGAGGCCGAGAGTCTGATATTGAGTGACAGTTGTGGGATCGGGCTGCACGCCGCAGCATGTTATATTTATTATGCCTGGATCTGACTTATGATAGCACTTGGGCTGTAGGAGCCCCTCTGGAGTCTGTAACACACCCCCAGTGAGCGTAGTGATATTTGAGGGATGGATCTTCCCTGGACATGGATCTTGTCCGAAGTGATAAATGAGGGATGGATCTTCCCTGGACATGGATTTTGTCTGAAGTGGTTATGCTTGGGGATGGATCTTCTCCACGAGGCTGGATTGGCCTGTTTCCATCGGTACTGAGCGACTGAGGTCAGTGGTGTGTGTACGTATTCTGGGATGGTTCTTCCCTGGGCCGTTGAGCCACATACAGTACTGAGTGGTTGTGAGGTGTATCATTATCTGGAGATGGATCGGCCTTCCTCAGTGCTGATGACTTCTATCTGATGTGTATGTATTCTGGGATGGATCTTCCCTGGGCCATGTGATCCATATACAGTACTGAGTGGACGAGTATTGGAGAGTGGGAGCACATTGTGCATTTCATACTGTTGACGCATCGGCATGTACTAGAAATTGTGTTATAGATATCTGTTGGGTCCAAACGCACACGCAAGTATACGTGGTCGACAAGTAATATAGGATTGTAAGTCCAGATATCGTACCCACAGAGACTTGTAATTAACTATCAACTAAATTAAATCCAAACAATTAATCTATTCAAGCGAATATTAAAGTATGAATATTTAACTAAAATTAATCTAGAATAGTAAACTATGAACTTAAGGAAATAATTGGCGAGATTTTAGATACGAATTCAATGAGATCCGATATTCTAGAGCTATGGGTTAGCTAACAATCCTGTTGAGTTTTCCACTTAAATCGTCTAATTAAATTATCTGGTTTATTGATTGACGAGGTTAATATTGCTCGTAGCCTTCTCCCGAAGTACAACTCGCCTATTCAAGCTAACCTAACGCCTATATTCCTATGAAATTAGGATTAACAAGAACGCATTAATAATTCCCGTATAATAACCAAGCAAGGCGATTAGGTATATTCCTATCCTAACCGCAAATCCGCTCCCCTGAAGGGTTAAGATCTTGCTCTACCCAATCTTATATGCAATCTAGAATTCCCTCTCCCGAGTTCAACCCTAGATTCGTAGATAGTATTCAATTGGTGATCAAGCAATCAAATAATTAAGCGAAAGATTGAATAAATAAACCAATATGATAAAATAATAAGAACAATTCAAGCTTCAAACTACAATGTTCATGTAGCACCCAAAACTCTAGAACTAATTAACTATGAAATTAAAGGAAGAGAAGAGAAGAGAAGAGAAGAAAAACTAGGTAGAAGCCTCCTTCAGCGTGGTTTGTGTTCCTCCACGTCCAAATACCCCACGTCCAATCTCTTCATGAATATCCCACGTGAATCTCCTGAAAAAATCCCCCAAAGTTGTGTTTTTGAGTCTATTTATAAGTTTGGGACAAACCCTAACCGTGTAGGAGACTTCTATTCAAACCGGAAAACACTTAAAACCTTCAAAACTCGAAATTGACTGGACAGGGACCCAGGCGTTAAGCCCCAAACGCCCCCTTATAGCCTGGGCAGGCCTGGAATTAGGGGCCAAACGCCCCACTAACGCCAGGGCCAGCCTGGCTTTAGGGGCCAAACACCTGGCTAATGCCCGGGTGTTTCCTTTTCTAATCTTGAGCGTATTTTTGACGTTTATGCATCCATTTAGCTCGGCTTCCATCTCCAATTCACCTACACATGAAACAAACTCCATTATGCACATATAACGTGTATTTTTATCATTAACGCGCACAAAATGTAAGGTATATAATGCTTAAAACCATGAATTCTAGCCACGCATCAATATCCTGAACTGTCGCAGTTGCATTTATCATATTACTTGAACTGCTTTATTATACTACAAGCATGTCTACATTGTTGCTTAAAGGGTTATGTTGTGAACATGGAGGTTTGGTTCGTCACTACCTCTCAGCCCACAGTTTGAGATTGTTACTTACTGAGTTGGTGTACTCACGTTACTCCCTGCACCTTGTGTGCAGATTCAGGCGCCAGTATTGAGTGAGAGCTGGTTTACTCTCTTTGGAGCACTTCGAAGATTGCAAGGTAGCTGCACGGCATCCACAACCTTGCCTTTCTCCTTCCTACTTAGTCATTTTGTTTATTCTCAGACTTGTTGTATTAAGGGGTCAACACCGAATTTTGCATTTCCTTTTAGTTGCTCATGACTAATGACTCCGGATTTTGGGGCGGTATTTAAATGTTTTACCTAACGTTATTTGTTCTTAAATGCTAAAAGGGAAGATTTATGAAATACTGGTAAATATTGAATCAAACGAAAGGTTTCTTATGTTATGCATAGTGAATTGGCTAGCGTAATATCACGATAGGCGCCATCATGACCGGGTTGGTTTCGGGTCGTGTCAGTTGGTATCAGAGCCCTAGGTTATATAGGTCTCACCAGTCATGAGTAGGTTTAGTAGAGTCTTGCGGATCGGTACAGTGACGTCTGTACTTATCTTCGATAGGCTGCTGAACCCTTAGGAAAATCTCACATTCTTGAATCCTTGTCGTGCGAATCTGTCGATTCTGGTAACTAAATTTTGATTGTTTCATTGTCTCACAGATGGTGAGGACGCGTACTACCGGCCAGGATGATCATCCACCAGTTGGGCCTGTGAGAGGCCGAGGCCGCGATCGAGGCCGAGGCCGCGATCGAGGCCGTGGTAGAGGGAGGGGTGTAGCCCGCACAGCGACCGAGGCAGTACTTATGGACCCTCCAGTTATTCCAGATCAGGTCCCAGTTGCAGATGTTCCAGTGGGATTGGCTCAGGCACCACTGTGCCTATTGTTGTTCCGGGTCTTCAGCAGACCTTGGCCCAGATTTTCATCGCATGCACCAGTCTTGCTCAGGCGTTCGTTGTTTCTACATCAGCGATTACTTCTCAGGCTGGGGGAGGCACTCAGACTCCCGCCGCCCGTACACCTGAGTAGGTTGTTCAGGGACTCCAGACACCGGGGGAAGCCCCAGCCCAGCCGGTTGTACCTGTTCAGGATTTGGTGATTCCCGTCATGCCAGATGACGAGCAGCGCAGGTTGGAGAGGTTTGGTAAGCCTCCGACTTTCAACGGTACTGAGGGCGAGGATGCCCAGGGTTTCTTAGATAAGTGTTAGAGGATGCTTCGTACAACAAGGATATTGGAGACCAGTGGGGTCTCGTTTACTACTTTCCAGTTTTCGGGAGCTACCTTTACTTGGTGGGAGGCTTATGAGAGGCGTAGGCCGATTGGTGCAGCACCCCTTACTTGGCAGCAATTTTCCACTCTCTTTTTAGAGAAGTATGTTCCACAGTCCCACAGAGAGGAGCTGCGTAGACAGTTTGAGCAGTTGCGTCAGGATGAGTTGACAGTGACGCATTATGAGATGAGATTTTCAGAGCTTTCCCTTCATGCTATTTGGTTGGTCCCTACAGACATAGATAGGATCAGGAGGTTCGTGGATGGTCTCACATATCAGCTTCGTATTCTTATGACTAGAGAGAGTATCAGGAGCTACTTTTGAGCAGGTTATTAATATTTCCTGGGAGATTGAGTCAGTCCGTCGCCAGGAGCGGGATGAGATAGAGGCTAAGCGGCCTCGAGGATCTGGTAGTTTTGGTGGTGTTCCTTCAGGAGGACAATTTAAGCACGACAGAGGCCGTCCATTCAGTCAGGCTCAGCCAGGTCGCTCAGGTTATCGTGGTGGATCAGTTGGTCATGATCCTCACAGTTTGCATCAGGGGCACCCATCATTCAGTACTCTTCCAGCTCAGAGTTCATCTTGTGCACCATCGGTTCAGGGTTCATCTATGCCTGGTTCTTCTAGTGGTTATCCTGGTGCTAGGGGTTCCCTTCAATCCCCAGTGCCATTCTCCGAGAGTGGTTGCTTCGAGTGTGGAGATGCGGGTCATATCAAGAGGTTTTGTCCCCATCTTACGGGAGGTACTTATCAGCAGAGGAGCCAGCCCGCGGATTTAGTCCCAGCTACTGCACCACCCGCCCAGGAAGCTAGGGGTGGGGTTCAGGCAGCTAGGGGTCGCCCTAGAGGGGGAGGTCGATCCAGTGGTGATCAGGCCCGATTTTATGCACTTTCAGCTAGACCAGATGCTATGGCTTCATATGTCGTGATCCCAGGTATTGTTTCAGTCTGTCACGAGATGTTTCAATCTTTATTTGATTCCGGTCCTTCATATTCATATGTTCATAATATTTTGCCCATTCTCTTCCAACTCAATTGATAATACCGTTAATTCCCCGGCAACGGCGCCAAAATTTGATCACGCTCAACTATGTCTAATAAAAGACTAAACGGGCGTTGCAAATATAATCCGGGGTATTATGCCCAGAGTCGATCCCACAGGGAATTTACGTATCAATCAAGTCTTTAGAATACGCAACTTTTACTCAATCAATTCTCTCAAGACTTTTTAATATAAATTGGTGATGTTTTACTAATTCTACTGACAATAATAATAACTA
>MDKJ01006366.1:0-13615 GCA_005239525.1 Nicotiana knightiana | reverse complement strand
AAAAAAGAAGTAGAAGATATCACAGGATGTGACTCTCTCCAAGTTCAAGTTGATTTTAAAAATGTGCGTCATGGAAAAAAAGATCATGATTTGCTAATATTTCATAATTATGTTATTTAAAATTTTAAATTCTGAAGTAATTTCTTTTTATGAGGGTGTATGTGAGGAGAATAGCAGTTTTTGTTTGATTAATCTATTCACAAAATGATTTTGAGTGTGGACTTATTAGAAAAGGACATTTAAAGCTTTAGCAACAATCATACACAAAGATTGACATACAAAAAACGGGCGGTCCGGTACATAAAGTTTCTGCATTAATCTATGATTACACATCTCAAAATCGAATAGGTTATAATTTAGAATAATTGACTCAACCTAGATTCAAGGGAACCTAATATGAATATCCATATTATCCGCCGGATAAACCCGTATTTAATACGTTTCAAATACGGGTCAGTTCGTATAATTTATATGTTTTTTAAATTACCCGTTTTAACCCGCCCACATCCGACCCTCCCCGTTCGTTTGCCACCCCTACTTGCGAATGGTGCGGGAAGATTCAAGTAAGCATATACCTGCTATTTGGAAATTGCATAGTTGGAAAGGGCCGGACCACTGAGTCTATCATTAAATAAAGGTAAGTGAATTCATAATTGGAGAAGAAGATATTAGTTTAGAAGTTCTTCATCTAGAACTAGAATTGTTAGTTTCAGGAGTCTATATTAGCTAGATAACTACATTTTCTGCCGCAAAAGAAAATATTTTTCTAGTTACAAGTTTACATCAAAGACCATTTCTTTGCAGAGATATTTAAATTTTTTCTATTTGTTGCAGCAACAGCGGGATAGCATAATGTAAGATCCTTAAAGTGATTCAAAACTCTTAGGAAAAGTGGTTGATCCCGATCGTTGTAGCAAATTGGAGAAATTGGATGTCGTGGTCAAACAAGAGCAACAAATGACATGTCAGGAGTAAACAAATGTCATGGCAGGAATAAATTGACTCAAAAAATGTATTTTATTAATCTTCATGAATAAATGTCATATAACAAAATGATACTTGTTAATATGACCGAATGGTGCTCCTCAAAATCACCATTTGGTTTGGTTTGTAAAAATCACTGATTGATTTGGTTTGTAAAAATCACTGATTCGGTTTCAAACTCTCTCCAAGTTCAAGTTGATTTTAAAAATATGCCTCATGGAAGAAATATTTTCGTCTGATTCCAGGTAATTTGGAGTAGAAAACCTCTTGTTTTGTATATTTTTTGGATTGCATGTGTTTTTGGAGAAGCGATATTACTTTTTTTAGGCTTTTGCGACTGAATTATTTAGTTAGAGTTCATTGCATGTATATGTTATAGATGATTTTGTAAGTTTTAGTCGAGTTTTGTATCAATTTATTCACAAAATTCTGTAACTGTTTGCTCGTATAATTCTTTTTTTAAAATTTTCTCATTGAATCTAGTTTCAATTGTGAAACAGAGCAATATGACAAGACAAACTCGTTCGATGAGTTCATCACCTTTACTCAAAGTCGGTTTCAATTGAGAAATCGAGCAACATGAGAAGAGAAACTAAGTCGATGAGTTTATTTCCTCATTCAACCCCGGTTTTAGTTGAGAAATCTATTGATGAACGAAATATGGGAAGACAAAATCGTTCCGACAGTGTTAAAGTGTTAGAATCTCGAAAAGACGTTGTTGGACAATCTGAGAAAAAGAAGAGCAAAAGAGTTAGAGTGGATAATGATAAAGGTAAGAGAAAACATGTCATAGAGGACGCAGTGAATTTGGGTGTCAAACCAAAAAAAAAAGTAAGGTTCAGAAGGCAGAAAAATTTAATTCCTAACAAAGTTTGTAAGGTACATAAAGTTTTAGTTAGTATATTTTTCTCTATTGTTGAATCTTCTTTAAAATTGAATTTAGTTTGTATTTATTTGTTTTTAATTCGTGTCATGTATTTGTAGCCTTGGAAGCTTTATATTCCAGTTGGGAGCCTTTTCTTGTTACTCATTGGACATCATACACTAATGTGGACATTGTATCAGTTTTAAAGTCAAAGTTGACTGATTTCTAGCTTCGGATGTTTAGGGAAAGCTGTTTTGGCTATTTCCTTTATTTACCTCGAGTTGATATCCAGGCACAACTTATTCGTTCTTTAATGTTTAGGAAGTTGGTTCAAGATAAGTGTGATCAATTTTATGTGAAGTTGAATGACGAATGTGTTTTACGTTTTGGTCTTCGAGAATTTGATGTTGAAAATGGTTTAAACTGTTGTGGCAATGAACATGTTGAGGGTAACATCAGTGGACCTAATAGGTTGATGGATACTTATTTTTATGGTTTTGAAGTGGTGTTAAAGAAGTCAGTTATTGATTATTTTGAGAATAAGAAATGGCAGTTTGATGAAGACGCAGTTAAGATTGCAATCATTTATTTCACAAACACTTTTCTAATGTCCACTCAGGCTCAGAAGACATTTATAAGTAAACGTGATTTTCATCTTGTCGAGAGTGATGAGTACGTGTCCTTTTCCTGGGATAAGATTGCATTTCGAGCTTTAACGAAATCGGTGGGGGACAGGTTGAGGGGAAAGTCTGAGTTTTATAGGATTGGTGGATTTCCTCTTGCACTACAGGTGTGGTTCTATGAATGTTGCACTGTAGTTGATCAAAAGTTTTTTGTTCACGTTGGAGATAATACACCACGCGTATTGAATTGGGAAATGACAGACAGGCCAACGCGTGAGGACTTCTCTGCTGGTTTCTTCAACAGCACAGGGATAAGCTACCGGCTTTTATGTATTGATGGTATATTACATATATAATACACTGTAATTCATTATGATACATCAAATATATAGTTTTTATACATCTTTGATACATCTAGGACTGAATCACTTTTTGTTACATTTGCAGTTTAAAAATATTTCTCTGACAACTGAAGAGTTAAGGATATTTACTTTGCCTGTTGAAGTTAACGATGAGTATCAGAAATATTTGACATCACGTAACAGGGAAAAACTTCCTATTGATGATAGGCGATGATTTTATCATGCTACCTCTGAAACAGATTAAGGAGCTTGTCCCACCAAAAAAGGCACTGGGTGTCCAACCTGTTGATTATGACCGTGAGTTGCACAAGTTGAAAGTTGATGTGAAACATGTTTGTATTGGTTTTTAATATATTTTTTTGAAAGTATTGTTAAAATTGTATATTCAAAGTCAATTATCTTTCTTATTTGTTTTATCTTGTAGCTCCATAGGAAGTTAAAGTCCTTCATGGAATATGTTTTTGATAAATTCAAGGAAGTCTTTGAGTTGATAAATTCCAAGGTGTGTGTTTCTTTTCCATTGTGCATTTCCCTTTTTTTTTTAGTTAACTTACCGTATCCTTTTTTCTAAAAAATAGTTTGGTGCAAGCGAAGACAAATATGGTGCACATCCAGAGGAAGACACCAGTGGTCGTTAAGACAATAATGATTTTGTAAGAGATATGGAGTTTGGTGGCAATGAAGATATTGAAATGGATGGTTGTAAGGTGTGTTTAGTTGTGTGTTCTGCACTTTTTCCTTTTCTTTTCCTTGTTGTTTGATAATTCGATTCTTTAAAAAAAAAAATAGGTCGCGAGAAGTAAAGACAAAGATGTTCCACATTCTCAAGAAGATACCAGTTAGCATCATTGTAACAACATTGTGCTCGATGCAGCAGATCAGTTAGGTGTCAATATCATGGAAGAACCTTCTGGTGTGAAAGTTAACATGTTCGTTGCTAAAGTCAATTATCTTTCTTATTTGTTTTATCTCGTATCTCCATAAGCAGTTAAAGTCCTTCATGGAATATGTTTCTGATAAATTCAAGGAAGTCTTTGAGTTGATAAATTCCAAGGTGTGTGTTTCTTTTCCATTGTGAATTTTCTTTTTATTTTTTTTAGTTAACTTACTCTATCCTTTTTTCTAAAAAATAGTTTGGTGCAAGCGAAGACAAATATGGTGCACATCCAGAGGAAGACACCAGTGGTCATTAAGACAATAATGATTTTGTAAGAGATATGGAGTTTGGTGGCAATGGAGATGTTGAAATGGATGGTTGTAAGGTGTGTTTAGTTGTGTGTTCTGCACTTTTTCCTTTTCTTTTCTTTGTTGTTTGATAATTCAATTCTTTTAAAAAAAAAATAAGTCGCTGGAAGTAAAGGCAAAGATGTTTCACATTCTCAAGAAGATACCAGTTAGCATCATTGTAACAACATTGTGCTCGATGCAGCAGATCAGTTAGGTATCAATATCATGGAAGAACCTTTTGATGTGAAAGTTATCATGTTCGTTGCTAAAGTAATTTTCACACCAGATGTTGTTGGCACTATGGTGAGACTGCAGATGAGGTGGCATGGGAGACGAAGGAAGAATTTGAGAAACAAAAGGCTCCCGAATCTCAAACTGGCGTTGTTTGTGTGACTGCAAGTGTTGATGAGGCGGCAGGGGAGATGAAGGAACAATCTGAGAAAAAAGGTTCCTGAATCTCAGATTGTTCTGTACCAGCCTGAATTACATCCTGAAGTTTCACCGCAAATGTAAAAAAGAAAGAGATAAACTGCAAAGGCTGTGCAGTCTTCGTTCATTACTGTATTTGATTCAGGTTCCAGTACTGGTGTTTTTGCAGCGAAAGAAAAATAGCAAATTTATACTATTAAGCATCATTTTCAAAGCAAAATCGGAACTGGTGTTAACAGCTCTTTGTTGAATGTATTTGCTACGTGGGTCAAAGAAGGGGAGTCTAAAAAGAAGTATGTTTCCAATTTCTGAGTTTTGTTCAGTTTTATATTTTAATATATTGTCACTTATAACATTATTTTATATCAAATCACTGTATCGCTTTTGTGTATATCTGTTACCAGGAATGAAATTTACCCAACCCATTTTAGTGAACTCAATCCTGCTTATGATCTTGCTGTATATCATGTTGAAGAGAAAAAATGGTTTTACACTTTGGTATATAATGGTCAGCCTTTGGATGACTCGGTATGTAAGAAGTTACGTTTGAAATTCTTTTTTAATTTTAGCCAGTGTACACGTGATCAGGCCTCTTAAATAGATTATTAATTTCTATCTTTCCTGGCACAAGAGAAGCAGTGAGCATTCATTTTCCTTATTTTCTGTGAATTTGATTTGAAAAAGCATAGTTGCTTAAAGCTTACGAGCCTTCAGTGATTAATTTATTTGTTATGTTTTGTTAATACATTGATGTTTGGTTCTACTATTTGATGAAGAAGGAGAAGTATGACAAAGACCTACCTGTAACATTCACCACCACAGATTGGTACTTCGATGAGAAAATTAATGAGTTGTGGTAGGCGTTTATTGATACATATGGAGATAGTGAAGTGTGCAATCCGAAACATGTCATTGCATAGTGTATTCAGAGGTATGTCTTGGATGCCAATGTTCCATGAAACACTATCGAGCACGTCTTAATACCAATTAATGTTTCCGAACAATGACATTGGATAATGAATGTGCTGTACTTCAAGGATATGTGCATTTATGTGTATGACTCTATGCGCGGTGGAGCTGCTCATCAAGCCAAAGTTCATAACACAATGCGCAAGTATTCTGTATTGTTGCCTCATTTTTTCGTGCACACACATTCTATTTAAACAAAAAAGATATCAATTGGCGCACTGGTGTCTACAATCAAAGGAATTGATTACCCCTTTCGATGTAAAACTGGTTGAAGAACTGCCTCAACAAGTCGAAACGCATGAATTTCTTTGAACACAATCTGTTTTGTTTTTAGATTCTGCAGTTTGATAATTATTGTTCTTTTTATATTTGTAGTGATTGCAGTGTATTTGTGGCATCATTTGCCGAGTATTTTATTGAGGTCAAGACGCCTCCTAAAAAATTCAAAGCCTATGTACACCGACACAAATTTGGTGCTCTCTTGTGGGATTATGCTAGAAAGAAGATGGAACTGAACGCGCGAAGTGATGATGAGATTATTGGTTGACAGAATAAGTCGCACAAGTGGAAGAAATAGTTAGTTTTGTCATTATTGTAGGTTGAACTCAATAATTGCTTTTTGTATTGTGTTATGTTATGTTGTCATTGTTGTAAGACGGATCAGATTTATTTATGTTTGTTATGAATAGAATTGTAATTAGAGTAAATGTCTATCTTTTAGAGAGTTTTACTTTGCGGCTAAGTCATTTTTACCCTATAAATAGAGGGATCTTACCCCATTGTAAATAATTCCAAAATTCAATAAGAATTCCCTCTCTCTCTTTCTCTACAATATTGTTCTTCTTCTTTTATTGTTTTATTATACGTTATCAGAACGAGACTCTACCATCTCGAGAAGCTCTTTGAGAAGATTAAGGTACAAATTTTCTCCTCTTTTAATTATGACTGACATTATGAAAATAAAATTTGTTGCCCTTGGAATTCCGGACAAGAACTATATGGCATGGGTGTTGGATGCTGAAATCTATTTAGATGCAATGGGTCTTCGAGACGCCATTAAAGATGAAAAAAATAAAGCATATACCCAAGATTGTGTTAAGGCCTTAATTTTCTTGCGCCGTCACCTTGATGAAGGGTTAAAAATAGAATATCTCACAGTCAAAGATCCACTTGTTTTGTCGAATGACTTAAAGGAAAGATAACTTAAAGTTAGTCATTCTTCCACAAGCACGATATGATTGGGCTCATCTGAGTCTCCAAGACTTTAAGTCTGTTTTTGAATATAATCCTGTGATGTTCAAAATTACTTCTAAATTGAAACTCTGTGGAGATACTATCACTGACTATAATATGCTTGAAAACATTCACAACGTTTTATGCCTCCAATATGGTCTTGCAATAAAAGTACCGAGAGAAAGGTTTCAAGAAGTACTCTGAGTTGATTTCTCTTCTTCTTGTGGCTGAACGAAATAATGACTTGCTCATGAGAAATCACGAAAATTGACCCACTGGGCCTACACCATTACCTGAAGTGGATGAGGTGTATTCCCATTATGCTAAGCGTGGAAAAAGTCGTGGCCCTATTCGTGGTGGGGGTCGGGGTCGTGGCCGTGGACAAAGGAGAAATTTTCCTGGTGTTAATCACCCCCCAAAGAAAAATAACCACCAAAAGTGGAAAGGGAAAGAAGAGAAGCCAAAGTAAAATGGTTCAGAAACTGAATGCTATCGTTGCGGTGGAAAAGGGTACTGGGCAAATATTTGTCGTGCACCAAGACATTTGGTTGAGCTTTATCAAGCATCTCTAAAGGATAAAGGCCCTGAAGCTAATCTTGTCTTTAACAATAATTTGACATCACCCACTTAGATGTGGCAGACTTCTTTGAGCACCCTGATGGAAAAATAGACCACTTGATTGGATCCGTGGTTAAAGATGATTGAGCAATTTGATTTATTTTTTTGCCTATTCATAGTAGTTAGTGAATAAACATCATGTAATCATAGTTCTTTACATGAGTAGTAGTCATTAGTATCAATTAGTATTGATTTATGAATTGGTGTTAGTTCGTTTGATTAAATATATTCCTAGTATTCGTCTTAAACAATGTTTCAGTTTGCTTAGTACTCAAGGATTAATATATTGCGACTGGTCCCGATCTCTCTTTTAATTTTGTTAAATACGGTAAAATTATTAACTACCAATTTGTAATGGTTTAGTTGATTTGATAGATTGTCGGTTATAATTTCGTGATTGTCGGTTATAATATCAATTTAACTAATATCAGTTACACGTTCTTGACTCAATGTGTATGATAGTTGTTTTCCTGTGCAAAAAGTAGCATATGAATAGTATATTTTAACTTGTATAACGTTTATGCAGTATAATAGTTTTACTTTCTGTTTAACGTTAGGTAAATGTATATTTTATACATGTTCGTTGGTGTTTCTTTTCCTTATGACGTTAACTCTTTATTATTTCCCTTGTTTTGTTCAGCGAAATTTGATAATACTTCACCTTCCGTGAAATTTATTTGGACCGTAAGTACATAGAATTTTAAAGAATTTGATCTTCACAAGTACAACTTGTACGTTAGACACCCACTAAATTTATTGTGGTTGTATTAGTCATATGAGCATTGTACTTATAATTACATCATTTTAGTTACGTAATTATTTGTTTCATAACGAGAGTTTGCTCGAAATTGCATTAAAATGTTATTATTGAATCATTGGTTTAACTTTGTTTTCTTTTCTTTTTCTGTGAAAATACTAATGTTTATTCACATATTTCTTTTCTATGTCAAACCATGGGAAGCAAATATGGATATCTCACAACGCAAACATGGATCAAAGTTCACTTGTAAAAATATTCTTTTAGTTGATTCATGTACGACACATACAATATTCAAAGAGAAGAAATATTTCTCTCATTTACGTATGTGTAAGGCAGATGTTACTACAATTTCTGGTGGTAGTAATTTAATTGAAGGCTCTGGAAGAGCTACTATAACTTTGCCTAAGGGAACAATGCTTATCATAGAGAATGCAACGTTCTCTTCCAAGTCCAAGAGGAACTTGTTGAGTTTTAAAGATATCCGCTGAAATGGATATCATATTGATACAATATATGAGAATAATCTTGAATATCTCATCATTACCAAGAATGTCTCCGGCGGCAAAAAGGTTATTGAGAAATTCCCATCTTTATCTTGTGGCCTGTATTGGACAAGAATTAGTGCAATTGAAGCACATTCTACCGTAAACCAAAAGATTACTGATTCCAATATTTTTGTACTTTGGTATGATCGATTGGGACATCCTGGATCAATTATGATGAGACGAATTATTGAAAACTCAAATGTGCATCCATTAAAGAATTTAAAGATTCTTTTAAATAATGAATTTTCTTGCACTTCTTGTTATCAGGGCAAGTTAATTATTAGGCCATCACCAACAAAGGTTGGGATTGAGTCCCCTGCGTTTTTGGAATGTATACAAGGGACATTTGTGGATCTATTCACCCACCTAGTGGGTCGTTTAGATATTTTATGGTCTTAATAGATGCATCTTCAAGATGGTCTCATGTGTGCCTATTGTCATCTCGCAACTTGGCGTTTGCAAAATTAATGGCACAAATAATCTGATTACGGGCATAATTTCCCGATAATCCAATTAAGTCTATTAGACTTGATAATGCTGCTGAGTTTTTATCCCAATCATTTAATGATTATTTCTTATCAACTGGGATAAAAGTGGAACATCCTGTAGCTCATATTCACACTCAAAATGGCCTTGCAGAGTCTTTAATTAAACGTCTGCAATTGAAAGCAAGACCGTTACTCATGCAAACGAGGCTGCCCACTTCTGTTTGGGGTCACGCCATTTTGCATGCATCAATGCTAGTTCGTCTCAGGCCGACAAATTATCATAAATATTCCCCGTTACAATTAGTTTTGGGTCATGAACCTAATATATCCCATTTAATAATTTTTGGATGCGCAGTATATGTGTCTGTAGCACCGCCATATCGCACCAAAATGGGTCCCCAAAGAAGGTTAGGAATATATGTTAGATTTGAATAGACCTCCATTATACTCTACCTCGAAACATTAACGAGGAATTTGTTCACTGCATGATTTTCAGACTGTCGAATCAATGACACACTTTTCCCAATTAGGGGAGAAATTGGTGAATCCAAACGCGAAATTGTGTGGAAAAATGCATCATTATCTCATCTTGATCAACGTGCCTCTATTTGTGAAAAAGAGGTGCCAAAGAATATCCATTTGCATAGAATAGCAAATCAGATGCCAGATGCATTTACGGTTCTGAAAAGGATAACAAAATCACATATCCCTGCAGAGAATGTTCAATCTGTATTGATGTCCCTATTGGACTATCTTCTAGTGTCATAGCTAATGAGTCAAAAGCATGCCTAAAACGTGGCAGACCATTGGGTTCTAAGGATCGAAATCCTAGAAAAAGGAAAAAAAATGATCAAAATAAACTACGAAAGAGTCTCATGAAGAAATACACGATTTAACAAATTCTGAGATTCATGAGGAAATCACTGAGCCCGAGACTCAAGAAAATGAGGAACTATCAATAAATCCAATCGATATTGAGACAAATTTGAATCGAGTGGATATAGTGGTGGATTATGTCTTTGCATATAATGTTGCATATAGCATTATGCAAGATAGTGAGGACCTTGAACCTCAATCTGTTGGAGAATGTCGACAAAGACGTGATTGGCCAAAATGGCAAGAAACAATCCAATCAGAGTTGAATTCACTTGTGAAACATGAAGTTTTTGGGCTTGTAGTCCAAACACCTTATGGTGTTAAGCCTATTGGCTATAAATGGGTCTTTTTACGCAAGAGGAATGAGAAAATGAGGTACAAAGATATAAGGCACGCCTTGTTGCACAAGGATTTTCACAAAGGTTTGGTGTCGATTATGAACAGGCATATTCACCCATTATGGATGATATAACGTTCCGTTATCTCATGATTTTTGTTTTCCATGAAAAGCTTGACATGCATTTAATGGATGTGATTACCACCTACCTTTATGGCTCATTTGATAATGATATATACATAAGAATTTCCGAGGGATTTAAAATGCCTAACACACATAATTCAAAGTCGCGGAAAATGTTTTTAATCAAATTGCAAAGATCTTTGTATGGTCTAAAGCAATCAGGACGTATGTGGTATAATCGTCTTAATGAGTACTTATTAAAGGAAGGTTATGTAAATGATGCCATTTGTCCATGTGTTTTTATAAAGAAAACAACATTTAAATTTATTGTACTTGCCGTATATGTTGATGACATAAACCATATTGGAACTAGAACTCCAAAAGGCAATTGATTATTTAAAGAAATAATTCAAGATCAAAGATCTCGGAAAGACAAAATTATGTCTCGGTTTGCAAATTGAACATATGACAAACGGGATTTTTGTTCATCAATCTGCCTATATAGAAAAGGTATTGAAACGGTTTTACATGGATGGAGCATATCTATCAAGTACTCCGATGTTTGTTCGATCACTTGAGTTGAATAAGGATGCATTCCGACCTCAAGAAAAGACCGAAGAGCTACTTGGTCCTGAAGTACCATATCTTAGTGCAATTGGTGCACTAATGTATCTTGCTAATACAACAAGGCCTGACATAACTTTTTAAGTCAATGTCTTAGCAAGATATAGCTCTGCTCCTACAAGGAGACATTGAAACGGAATCAAACACATATTGTGGTATCTAAAGGGGACAACCGATATGGGATTATTTTATGGCAATAATTGCAGCCTCGATTTTGTTGGTTATGCCGATTCTAGGTATTTATCCGATCCACACAAGGCTCGATCTCAAATAGGCTATGTGTTTACATGTGGAGGCACTGCTATATCTTGGCGATCGACTAAGCAATCAAATGTGGCTACTTCATCTAATCATGCTGATATAATTGCTATTCATGAAGCAAGTCGAGAATGTGTGTGGATGAGGTCTACAATACATCTTATTCGAGACAAATGTTGTTTGAAGTGTGACAAACTACCCATGATTTTGTATGAAGACAATGCAGCATGCATAGCCTAATTGAAGGGAGGATTCATAAAAAGAGATAGGACAAAGTAAATTTCACCAAAGTTATTTTTCACACATGATCTTCAAAAGAATGATGATATCAATGTGCAACAGATTCGTTCAAGTGATAATATGGTTGATTTGTTCACCAAATCTCTACCGACGTCAACCTTCAAGAAGCTAGTGTACAAGATCGGGATGCGAAGGCTCAAGGATGTGGATTGATGCTCTTATCAGGGGGAGTTAATACGCGTCACACTCTTTTTTCTTTACAAGTTTTTGTCCCACTGGATTTTTCTTGCAAGGTTTTTAACGAGGCAACCAAATGGCATATTATTAAACATGTGTACTTTATTTCCTTTACTAGAATTTTTTTTCCAACTGGGTTTTGTTTTAGTTAAGGTTTTAACGAGGCACATTACTTATTGAGTAGACATTCAAGGGGGAGTGTTATGAATTGAATTATAATTAGAGTGAATGTCTATCTTTTAGAGAGTTTTACTTTGTGGCTAATTCATTTTTCCCCTATAAATAGAGGGTTCTTACCCCATTGTAAAATATCCCTAAATTCAATAAGAATTCCCTTTCTCTCTTTCTCTACACTATTGTTCTTATTATTTTATTGTTTATTATAGTGTTCGAATTTTATGAACACTTTTAAGATTTGTACGGCAAATCAGATGTTTTCTCTGTTATAAAGGTTTAATGAGTTTCAGTGCAATATTGGAGTGTTGGAGTTTATTTTATTTTGGTGTTTTCTCCCTTGATTTTGTGTTATGAATTAAAGATATGAAAAATATACAGTAGTTTGTGATTCTCTTCCAGATACAAGCATGATAGACAAATGATACAACTATGGTACACATATGATACATACACGATACATAAATGATACAGTCGTTTTGGATTGCTGCACAATGAGTTCTGCAGTTTGTTTGGTTTTGAAATATATATTGATGAAACCCCACTCTTATTTGCAAATTTCTAAAACTATTTGCATAGTTTTCTAGTTGTTACGGCAGTTTTTCATTAGTTAGCTTTAATACTACACAAATACAGACATGAGTAAGAGCCGATACACAGAGATACATAGGTGATACACAAGAGAGACATAGATCATACAAATATGATACATAGCTGACAACTTCGTTTTAATCAAATAGATGTATAATTTATCGATACACATAGATACATATGTGATACACAAGAGATACAAATATAATACATAGCTGATACAACTTCTTCTTTAATCAAACAAACGAATAATTTAGAAAATACACTTGTAAAACGATTTTAACTGATAGATCAAATATTTATTCATATCTTAAATTCAATGACATTCTGCATTGATACAGTTCTTGATATATTGTATTCTTCTAAATCTCTATGAAATTCAGTAAAGTAAAATAACAAGTAATTCTAAGTTTGACATATTTCATCCTCTCTTTGGATTATTTCTAAAAAATTTTCTATTGTGACCTTCTTCTCCACATTGTCCACATGAAATCGACCTTTTTTGTTCCCTTTAAGATATTGGCTTGCACCTCCCCTTCCTTGGCCTTCCTATTAATTTAGTCACGTCTGGTGGCAAGATTTTTCATCTAAAACTTCTGCAGGAATTTTTCATGTGTGAAACCGAAAAATTGGAATTTCATAGGTCTTCAATAGGTACTTCCTGGTGTAGTACACCGAGCAATACTCAATGTGATCAATGTATTTGTCTGTTAATACTGCCCAAGCATGTAAACATGGCACCTCATCAAACTGAAACCTTCTACAACTGCAAGTTCGATCTTTCAGGAACATCATTCTCTGCTTACCCTTGTCAAGTATTGAATATAAGTAACTAGTCGAAGGGGCTACCTACAAAATTTATCAAATATAATTAGTGGTGACAAAGCAGATGCCCTCAAAATACATATACTGGAGAGCCTACATGATTCAAAATAGCTATCATGTCAAACCAACTAATATTTCAGCAGTGGGGTAGGCACAAATGCTACATTAAATTGAAAGCCTTATATATATATATATATATATATATATATATATATATATATATATAT